>JAODAL010012947.1:0-93283 GCA_025379985.1 Phyllomedusa bahiana | reverse complement strand
ATCACCCCACGCTGAAACTAACCCTCTCCTTACTTTTACCCCAGAAACCCCACACCCGGTTTTTTAAAAGACCCAGGAATCATCAAAAGGGGGCCCTCAAAAGTGTTTACCACTTCTAACGGGTACGGGATGGTATTTATAGGATGGGACGGGCCCAACAGCCATGGGTATTCCCATTCTGATAGTATCAAACTGCAGATATCAGTTTTACCTTGACTGGTTATGAAAAGGTGGTGGTACAAATGTTTTTGTAATAATTAGATTTTAGATTTTGTAACAAACCAATAGTTTACAAGACAATGCAGCCCCCCCTCCCTTTACATAACCGTTCAAGGCAAAAATGGCAACTGCAGGCTGAAAATATCAGGATGGAAAGGTCCGTGGATACTGGTTCCTTCCTACCCTAAAAAGACCAGCCTGCAGTTGCCCCAGAAGTGTATCATTTCATTAGTCCACTTCTGACAGTAACCCGGTTCTTCTCAGTACTCCTGGTTCATTGGGTACTTGAGTAATAGTGGGAGTGTGTTAGTGTCAGCCTTGGGTGCCAAAAAAACACTGCTGCCTGACATCAAGCCCCAGCGATAGTAATCGAGAGGCATCTGTAAGACACCTTCAATAATAAAACTGGAATAAAATAATTTAAAAAACACAGAAACAACAGAAAAAAACACTCCCCAACACCAGACATTGTTAATTATTTTATTAAATTAATGGATCGAATGCTGGTCCATAAATTTGTAGAAATCTGTAGAAAATTGTAAACACTACAAAAAACACGTCAGTACTCCATCCCCTTTCACCCCCAAAAGGGACGGCTGCCCCCCCCTTATTGGGGTGTAGGCTGCACAATATGAACCTGTGGTACAGGCCACCGCACAATCTCCAGGGGGTTGTTTCTCTGTCTCCCCCCAGAATATTGTGCCTGTAAGTAGGGGCCTATACCCCATTTTCTACTGCTGCTCCCTACCATTGTGTTATGTGGCCTAGTGCCAACACAACATACAACCTCCACAGATCCCCCCAAGAACCTCCATCATCTCAACCTATCATTACATAGCCCCCATACCTCCACCTATCACCCCATTAAAGTTTATACAGAGGTGGGAATGGGTAGGGAGTTGCTGAAAAGTGAGGATTAGGAAGAAGAAAAGGAAAAGTGAATAACTCCAGTCATAGAAGACATCTCGTTTGAGTCCTTGGATGCAACTGCATTGTAATCACTTACATGTCTGCGAGCCCTGGAAACCCCGGGTACCTCCCACTTTTAGGGGCACTGTATGGGGGTTAAATACATTTATGCAAACCCTGTGTAAAAGGGGTTACCCTTCCCACCATATGGTCACTGTTGGAGGTAATATACATCCCCAGAACCTGTGAAATTTGGTTTCATACCCCCTTATTTTGGTCACTGTATGGTGACCAGTCTTCAGAGCTTGTATAAAATTTGGTACCCTCCCACTATATGGCCCACTGAAAGGGCCCCCGGGGGAAAATATAGAAATTAGGGGAAAGGGTATATAATTAATTCGGGGATAATAAGGGGTACGGGTATTTTTTTAACCCTATTTGCTGGAAAATATGCACTCATGATGTAGCAGTATTCCCTTGGGTTTTTTAAAAATAGTGGTATCATTGATAATATTGATCTTGGTATACGTGTTTGTACAATAACAGAATGAGGATAATGTTTGCTGCTTGTGTCTTAGCCCTCATTGTGCCGGTTTCCAAGTTAAATCAAATGAAAAGAACGAGAGATTTTCCCCTTTTAAATCCCCCCCCTTCCCCTTTTTAATTTAAAAAACTTCTAAACAATAATCAAAAAGTAATTTTTTTTCATTGTTAAAACCCCAATTAATAGTCAAAGGAAACCAAAATTTTGAAAAAAAGGGTTTGTAGTTGGGGGTTCCCTTCATTTAACTCTTTTTTGGTGCAAAGGGTGTTTGTTAAATTTAAATAACCCCAAGCTGGCCTCTCTTTGCAGCGGGTGTTCTGTGGCATGTATCATTAGTAACACAAATTCCTCCAGTGCACCCCAAAAAATTAAATTACGGGGATGTCGAGCTTAAAAGGAAAGGGCCCGGAGAAACTGTCATTTTCCGCCATTTTTCTTTTGTACTTTTTTTTTGTTTTTTTACATTTTAAACCCATTTTCCCCAAAGGGGATAAGATTGAAGGTCGTTCTGTCCCTTATATCTACTGTGAGATGGTGACAGGCGGAGTTGCCGAGGGAAGGTATTTTCTTATGTGGCTTTATGGAGTATTAAAAACCAATGCTTGTCCCCCGAGAGGCCGGGGCCTGGGTGAAGGAAGGCCAAAAAATCCGGACACTAGGCTACGGCACATTTTTAGTATGGCGGTTCCCAGCCCAAACCTTTGCCCGGGTTTTTGGCCTTTTCCTGGAGGGGTAAAAAAGAAGGGTGGAAGGTCAGCCCTTGCCCCCAGGTGGGGCCAAGGTGTCAGGCCTAAAAAGGGCCGGGGTCTGCAGGCCTTTTTTTTTGTTTTTTTCTGGCCCCTCCCCTGCAAAAAAGGGGGGAAACCACGTGGGATCTTCTAACTGTGCAAGTCAAAAAGGGGGGGAATCCTCTGTTTAGGTATTGCCCCACCCCGAGCGGGTTTTTTGTTTGTGTTTTTGGGCCTAAACCCTTTAAAGGGGGCTTTGAGTTTTTTTTTCACTTCCAAATAAACCCAGGCAGTGCCTCGACGGGGGTGCAAACCCCCCCCAATTTTTGCTAAAAAGGGTGCTCGTTCAAGTGTATTTTTCATAGTTCTTGCCATCTGTCCTTTTAGATTTTTTCCACTGGACATTTAAGGATTTTATCACCTTTTTTAGAATCCAGGTGGAACACCCTTGATGTCTTCTATTACCTTTTCATGGATAGAGACTTTGGGGACGCAATTCGACTTTGCCGCAGGCATAGTCCCTTTTTCGTTTAGTGGCTAATCTCTTCTGTCTTTTGGGAAAGTTTGCCTTTTAAGCCGAGACAGATTTTTCCTACGTAGTGTGTCTTTTTGATAGACAAATGGGGCATTTGAACAAACCCCATATTTTGGTCACCCGTAAAAATTTTCCAAAACATTTGTGGGAGAGATAAGAGTTTCAAGGGTTTGATAACTATCTAAAAAAAAAAATATTAATGCGTAGACTATAAAAATTTTGGATCCTGGCTGGGGAAAGGGTTCTGTGGCAGGATAGGGTCTCCCTGGGGCAGATTGGGGTTTTTGCCTTGTGGGTTTCAGGGGTTTAACCCCGGGGGGGGGCTGGGTTTAGAACCCCTTGTCTCCCTCCATTCAACCACATTTTCCCCACCCTTGCTTGAACTTTATGGACACGTGTTTTTTTTTTCAACCATACTATGTAAGTATGTAACTACATGGCTATGATGAAAAAAAAATCTATTGGTTTTTGGTTTCTTCTTTGGGATTAGCATTTCTGTTCTTTCCTTAGTCAATACCTCTTTACCCATCTAAAGCAGAGCTAGAAAGGATGGTAGGAGGTATTTACTAAGGAAAAAACGAAATCGATCCCATAGAAGAAACCAAAATCAGATAGATTTTTTACTCTTCTTTCTATGACCATCGTAGGGGATTAAAAAAAAAAAAAAAAATAAAAATATACAAAAGAAATATGGCTAAATGACGGTTGCTCGCCATTTCTTTGAAGCTTGACATCACATTCATGAATTACATTGGTGTGCACTGGAGGAAATTATCGTTACTAATGATTAATTCTTTCTCTCTGGATAATGGAGGTCGGTTGACCCAATGATAGGCCTCGAATTTGCGCTCTGATTGAAGGTAAATATAGCGTTAGGACCACCCGACCGTGTGATCAGCTCCTCTTGTAAGTTACGTGGCTGTGGTGGCTAAAGCATTTTTTGATACAAAAACGTGTGATAACTAAGAGGGCCACATGTATGAATCCCGACACGGTCGGGCGCACCTTTCCGCTAGGTTTTCCGGCGTAATCTGCGCCTGATGTATGTCGTGCCGGGGCGCGCTCATACATACAGATGTAAAGTCCGCCGCGCCTGTTTTTGTAGGCACAGTGTGGGTCCGACGCGCAGTGCGGCGCGCGCCTAGGATTCGGACACTGGAGGGTTAGTTTCGGTCCATACATGCGGGCGGAAAAAGTCCGGCTCAGCGCCTGGCCAGAGTGTTGGAGCAGTGCGGGGACATGGGCGTCAGTGCGGGGGACCTGAAGCGCAGTGCGGGGCTGCGCCTATGATTCGCGCCCGTAGGTAGGGCACTCATTACATGACTGTGGGAAAAGTTTCTCCCTAGGCACTCGCACAAAGTGGTGTGGTGGGGCACAGTCGGGGATCATGGCGCAGTGCGGACTCTAGTCGCCGAGTGCGGCGCTTGCGCCGAAAACAACAGTTCAGATCGAGACAGGCGATGGAAACAGCGAGAAAAATCATTCCGATATGTCGTGGCGGAGTATGCAATCAAAAATCGCCTTTATAAAGCGTTCAAAGCAATCTCATAAAAAGATACTGAAACCTAAAAAATAAAAAATACCTAAAACAAAATCACTTTCCAATATCCCTAATTCAAAATTAAGAATTGGAAAATTGCGCCGGGAAAAACTACAGTAATTCAACAATCATAAAGCTATGTCTGATTGGTCGGCCATAAACCGGCTATCAGAATAGAGCGACAGGTTGAATCCATTAAACCTATGTGGAAGTTTAGACCAACAGAAGTCCACGGCGATATTTTCAAAATACTGTAAAAAAATGCTGAATAAGAGCTGATTTGGTTAAGCTTCCAGAGACTTGCTAGCGCAGCCAATCAGAATAGGAGCGGACAGAGACCCATTCCTGCAGCGTATGGAGATATTATTGACCAATCAGAATAGTAAGCGACAAAGACCGCATCTAGTCTATGGAGAAGTTTAGACCAATACAGAATCCACGGGCCGGGATAATTCAAAAATACGTAAAAAGACAGAAAGAGCTGATTGCGTAGCTAAGCGGGTGCTTGCGCCATCCCAGCCAATCAGAGCGCGAGCACTTCACTCCATTATAGTCTAGGAGAGATGGGCGCACTGAAACTCGGCGCTCACCGCCGTGCGCATGAAGTATTAATCAAAAAAATTATTTATTAAGTGTAAAAGCATTTCAGATAAAGAGGTGAAAACCTGCCTTTACAAATAAGCAGTTAAAAACCCGAACATCGCGTTTGTGCGCCGAGACCCCCACGCGCTACATAGGGAATTGCAATAAGAGAATTACCGGGAATACAGAGTATTCAAATTTCTTTAAGCTATTCTCATGTGGTCAGCATAAACAGCCAATTACAGAGATAGGATAAGATCTGCTCAAATCACCCATTATAATCCTACTGGTGAAGTTTGGACAATTCAGAAAAGGAAAGCGACAGTGGGCCCATTCTAACCTATGAAGGAGACTATTAACCAATCAGAATAGGAGCGACAATGTCCCATTATATCCGTATAGAGAAAAATTGACCAAGTCATATTCAAAGGCAGGACAGTTCAAAATACAGTAAAAAATGCCGAAACAGCTGATTGTTGAAGCAGGACGGGGGCGTCGTCCAGCTTAGCCAATCAGAGCGCGAGCTACTTTTTCAAGAGTTCTATGGGGAAAAGAAATTCTGAGCGCGCACTGAGAGTTGGCGTAAGTATAAAAGAGCGACCGTTATTTTGACCAATGGGAGCAGTGAGCGACGCTCCTATGCGGTGTTTTCTAATGCAATCTGAAATAATATAAACATGCCCGACATCAAATTTATAACACTACAAGAAGTGGTCCCGATGTGTATAATAGGAACGAATGATAATATGGTGGTAACGAAAAAAAACATATTAAATCAATAAAATCATGTGTTAGTTTTTTATTTTCGTTGAGCACCCCGGACTATTTCTGATCCATGCTAACGAAAATAAAGAAAAAAACATGATTTATTGATTTAATATTTTTTTTTCGTTACCTCCTCAATTATCATTCGTTTTTATAAACATCGGGGACAACTTCTGTAAGTGTTAATATTTTCTGATTTCCGGCCAGTACAGTTTTATTTCAGATTGCAATTAGAATTACCCATTTGGAGCGTCGCTCGTCTCTCCCATTGGTGCTCAAAATAACAACGGCGCCGTCTTTTTTAACTTAGCCGAATTCTCACGAGCGCGCTCAGAATTTCTTTCCCCATAGAACTCTATGAGAAAGATAGCGTCGCGCCTTCCTGATTGACTAAGCTGACGTGCCCTCTCGCCCCTTCAACCAATCAGCGTCGTTTCTGCATTTTTACCTGGTATTTGTAGAAACTGTCCGCCGTTGAATATGATTGTCAATTTTTCTCTATAGGATACTAATGGGACATTTGTCGCTCCCTATTCTGACATTGGTCAATTCTCTCTCCATAGGTATATAATGGGACATTGTCCGCTCCTATTCTGATGAAGGTCATTTTCTCATACCAGTATTATAGATGGGACATTGTCGCTCCTATTCTGATGGCTGGTTTATGCTGACCAATGAGAATAGCTTAAAACATTTAATTACTGTATTACCCGCGCATTCTCTCAACTTGCATAATTCCCTATTGTAGCAGCCGGTCGTACAGTGAGGACAAACGCGTGTTCGGTAGTTTATTTTTTTAACTGCTTTATTTTAAAATGGGTTCTGACCTTTCTGATAATGTTTTACACTTAATAAAAATGATATTTTTTTTGATTAATACTTCATGCCACACGGCGCTGAGTCGCCGAGAGTTTCTCAGAGCGCCCATCTCTCCATAGACTGATATATGGGAGAGATCGCTCGGCTCTGATTGGCTGGGATAGCCCAAGTACACCCGCCTTAGCTCAGCCAAATCAGCTCGTTTTCTGTCTTTTTTACTGTATTTTTGAATTATCCCCCGTGGAATTCTGATTGGTCAATCCCTTCCCATTATGGTTTTTTTAATGGTTGCACTGTCGCTCCTATTCTGATTGCTGGTTTATGCCGGACATGAGAATAGTTTCAGAATTTGAATTGACTACTGTCTTCCGCCCGCAATTTCGCAAAATCATAATTCTTGATAGTGCGCCGTTCTTGAGTTTTTGGAAAGTGTTTTTTATTTTTTATTATGTTATTTTTTTTACGTTCAGACTCTTTTCTGGACTACCTTGTGTTCTCGGCCTTTATAAAGGAAATTAAAAATGATTTTCGGAATCATCCTCCTTGCTGCACGGATCGGAGCGCCGAGATTTCTGTCGCGATCTCTTCTATCTGCTTCCTCGCATTGTACCGATCCTGGCGATCACTTGCCGTCTGTCGGGAAGCATTTAGACCAAAAAAAACCTGGATTGCCAGTTCGAGCTCTGCCGAGCGTCTGCACATGCGAGCCTCACTTTGCCTACTCCATTCTGCCATCGTACATGCCTGGAGTTTTCGAGCTAAACGGCCGTGTCACGCCCCAAACGCCTATCCCGGCCCACACACGCGCCCGACTGCCCCCCTCTTCTGTGGCGGGGCGCACTGAAAGTGGCGAACAACTACTGCGCCTAAACTGAATCCCTGGGAGCGTCCGGAACAGCGGGATTCGGGCTGGGAGGCGCAGTATAACCCAGAAAAATGGGTCAAAAGACCCCGGTCATGACTCTGACCCCTAAGATCATCTCAAGTTTTTTCATGTATGATAGAATTAGCATGAAATGCGTCTTTAGGGATTTCCATTATGGTATTGTCGCCTGTCCTTGCAGTACGTGTCGCAACTGGTAATGTGTGCGTGTGTGTAGTTATAATATATATAAGTATATGTTATATAAATACATATATGCTGTATATATATATATAGATATTGTTTATATATATATATATATAAAAGATATAAATATATATATATATATATGCCTCTGCCCATGCAACCCTAGACAGTGAGGCATCCAGGTTCGCATTGTGATTTTCAAAAAAGTTTTTTTTTTTGTGCAGAACTATACGTTGTTTTTGGGCACAAAAGGTTTTTTAACAAATTAGGGAGGAAGAGATGCCCCCATTTTGGTTCCGCATCCCCCCCATTTTCCAGGCTGTTAGGTTTGCAAGGTTGGTGTTTTTTTTTTTTTTTTAATTTTTTTTTGGATAATGGGGGGGGGTTGACGCAAAAAGAGGCCCAAATTTGGCTCTATTGAGAGGAAAAAAAAAACGAGGACCACCCGACCTGAGCCATTTAATTCGTGGGTGGCTTAAAGTTTTTTGATCAAAAACTGTGAACAAAGAATTTCAAATTTTTTTTTCACAAATATCACTGTCACAGAACGCCTGCCAAAAAGGCCGCTTGAATTAAATATAAAACCTTGCCCCAAAGGGTTTTAAATGAGAACCTCAGCTAACGTGCATTTTTATAAAACCTTTGGTACCTTGACTTTTTAGTGGTTGTACACACATATATAGGTTATAACAGTAGATAGATAGGTATATAGGTCCCATAGTAGGTTGGTAGGTGCATAGGGCCCTCTAGTAGTTTTGGTAATGGCCCCCGCCGGACAAGGAAACTAAAAGGGGCCCCCTAGATTTTTTGGGTAGTTATATAGGGCCCTCTCAGTAGGTATGTCCGTATGTTCCCCCAGTATTTATTGGGGCTTCCAGTAGGTAGGAATACATGTCTCCCAGTAGGTTATAGTTATATAGGGATCCCCAATCTATATGTAGCTCTATATGTTCCTCCCCAGTAGGTTATAGTGCCTCCCAGTCTGTAGGTAGGTCTATATGTCCCCCAGTAGGTAAGAAGACTTCCGAGTCTGTAGATAGATATCTATGTCCCCCAGTAGGTTAAGGACCCCCCTAGTCTGTAGGTAGGTATTTATGTCCCCCAGTAGGTTATAGAGCCTTTCAGTCTGTACTGTTTTTTAAAGTTCTTCGTATAGTAACCCCCATCTGGAGATAGGTAATTGCCCCCATAGGTTTAAAAGGGCCCCGGAGTCGTAGGTAGGTATATATCCTTCAGAGGAAAGGCTCTCCCTATAGGTAGTATTCATGTCCTTTTATAAAAAAAAGTTGGATCTTTAAAATTTTGAATCACTTGTCAGTACATCTGTCTGTATATGAGAGCTTCTCAACCCTCCGCTTTCATGTGTCCAATATCCAATTGCAGACAGACAATCATGACCTATATACCTACAGTACCTATCTACTTTATAGAGTTTGGAGAACCCTTTTAATAGAGGGTTAACCAGATGCATTAAGAAGGCGAGGCGCAATGAACTTTAGACTCCATTTATATTCACGCAAAAACCACTTTGATACATTCAGGCGCATTATACACTGAAGACGAGACTCGACAATTCACTTCGAAGCAACTTCCTTTATAATACTCCCTTTAAATTTGGAAAAAACCCTCTTTTTTGTTTTTTTACCCCTCCAAGGGTTCTACCCAGTTTTTGCCTATGTTGAATTTTCCACATTATATTTTTAATATTTTAATTTGATTTGTTTTCCCTTTCAGTTTTTCACTTCTTGCAACATGGCGCATAACATCTATTAGCTTAGATCTCTTGGTCAATTTGACCTCCAATTGGTTAAAAGCTGAGATCAGAATTTTTCCTCCATGTACGAAACAAAATAAGCTCTTCAGCCCACATTTTGACAGAAGTATGTGAAAATTTTTTAGGGGTTAATATTTAATTATTTCAAGTTGATAAAATGATTTTTTGATGCATTTTTCTATTTCTGTTCTATGGGTGTGTTTTCACCGTACTTTCCGGGGCTTTTTTGCCCCGGTAATCCCTAGTTTTCATAGACATAAGTTATGGGGCCGGAGGCGCCGGGGCCACATGCGCCTCGGGAGTATGGATGATCAGCGCGAGCCCCGAAGCACACGATGTATTGCGGCGCGATGACGCGCCCCAATAAATCGTGTGCAAAGCTTTAAAGGGAAAAACTTTGTTGAAAAAAGATTATGGAACTTTTAAAATTTAACATAAAAAAACAGAAATAACGAATCAGTAGATGTAATAGGAGAAGCCGATACAACACAAATTGACAGATAATAGCTAATTTTATAATCATTACCCAAAAGTAAAATTTTTAAAAAAACCTTTTTTTAAAAATGAACGGTTCCGGGGTTCCCAGGGATTACAGAGTAAAAGTTGTCTTTAATACACTCTAAGACCCTTTACACTTCATCAACTTAATCAATGATGGAGACTTTGCTTTGCTCCTTTCAGTATGATTGGGCTACATGGTCGCCCTCTTTGATCTCTCACACTCAAAATAAAAATTTGTCTATTTTGAATTTAGTTGATTAAATTCTTTAAAATGGGTTAATTTTACTGCTAAAAAAGGAAGAACTTCTCATTTCCATTTCCTTATAGGTATCACAATGGTAGGAAAGTTTTGATTTTAGCTTAAAAAAACTCTTAACAACAGCGTTAATATTTACTAGAAAGGGTTTCCCCTTACTTCTTTTCAAACACGCTAGCTATGTGAACAATGAAAAACTTCACATTTCTTTGAAAATTTAAATAAACTTTTAATAAAGCAACAACTTTGAATTGGAGGAAAACTTTGTCTGTATTAAAATAGGCAAAAATTTAAGTTAATTAAACATAGTAAAATCAAGATACATACCGCGTTGGAAAGTTTTTATAAAATTTTCCATGGGAAAAATCAAGGTGTCCTCGCTAAATCCCAGTTCATCTTTTTTAAAAAGAAAGTCCATTATTTTCTGGAAAAAAGCCTTTTTAAAATAGCTTTTTTGGGGAGCAGGAATCCATTGTATAATCTTGTCTCACACAAAGTGACTGCTTACACGCTGCAGCTCTAGATCTATATACAAGATATACTTATAAGAATAAATGACAACCTCGTGATTGCTTATGTACCCGAATCAGTCATGGGATCATCTTTTGTAAAAAGTACACACATAATATGAATTTTTTTAACCCCTTAATGCCAAGGCCTATTTATATATATATATTTTTTTTACGTTCGTTTTTCGCTCCTCACCGTCCCAGACCAGACCTTCTCATTTTGCGGGCTGAAGTGTAATTCTTATTGCTATCAGTTTGGGATGCTTGCAACTTTTTTGATTAAATTTATTCCGTTTTTAGGGGATGTGATATGGCAAAAAAACCAACAATTTTGGCATCTGGAGTTTTTTTTTATTGTACGGTGTTCAGCGTACAGGATAAATAATTTTAAATTTTAATAGATTAATTTTTGGAGTGGGAGCACCAAATAATTTCTCTTTTTTTTTTTTATTTTAAAGTGGGAAAAAGGGGGGGTGATTTGAACTTTTAATATATTTTTTTTACACTATAAAACATTTATTGACTTTAACTTTGAATCCCCCTAGGGTAATACACCAATAGGGGGAACAATCATTTTTTCACTATGCAAGCAGGCCTCTAAAGGGGGAAGGGCCATTTAGCTTTTTGAGTGCTCAGCAATTTTTATCAGGGGTATGGGGAACTGGAAGAGTCACATAAAGGCAAAGAAGTAGGAAGTACATGTCTTTTGGTTATATCACACATTGTTGACCAGGCATGTTTATGAGAGGTTAGAGGCAACCAAGTGTCAATCAGACCATTGAAAAACATTTTAAACCCGAAATTACCTACACAATAAAAAGCACCATCTGAGGTTTTTTTTACTGTCTGTCTTGAAATCAGAAAAACCTTTCCGTTTTAGGTCAATTTGGAACCCAAAATTATTTCTATTTGCCAAATGCGAATAAGAGAGGGAAATTTTAAAACATTTTTTTTCTTTCTGCAAAGTCAAAAATTTTCCATCACTAGGGTCTTCCTTTTAAACCCGTTTTGAGACGCCCCTAGATGAGGTCATGTCTTTGGAAGCTTTTGATAGTTTTATTGGGAACATGAGTTAAATTAGAAGAGGGGTATTTTAAAACACACCAAAACCATGTTTTTTTGTGGGGTAACATCATAGAAGTCTAAAAAGGAAAACGCCAAGATATCAGAAAGAGAAATTTTTGGGCTGCAAAGTCGGGGTTATCCTTGGGGGGCAATTTTTAGATACCTGAAGGTGCCCCCCCCTTTCATCTGTATAAACCCATTATCCAAATACAAAAAGGTGGGGAATGCCAGCCCCATACCATAGGAAGGAGATGGGTTCTGTGGTTTTCAGAGATGAAAATGTTTTTTCCAACTGTGCATATCACCCAAGAACAAAAGCAAAACCCTTTCGAAGAGCAGCGGAACTGTTAAGATTGTTTCATTTCCACAGGAAACGAGTACTATTCAACATGGTGAAAGGCCCCTCTGCCAGAAAGAACCTTACTCCAAAAGAAAATTTTAAAAGCCAGATTAATGTTTGCCAGCACGGACAAAAAACCTACATTTTGCAGGGCAGGGCCTTGTTCTGACAAAAATAAAAAATGAACTTTTGCCATAATGACCATCATTATTTTGGGGGGGAAAAGCTTAAGGCCAAGAACACATCCCAACCCCGACAAAGAAGGGGGCGCATATGGTGGGGTTCTTTTGCTGCGAGGGGCTGGTGTGCTCCACAAAATAGATGGCATCATGAGGAAAGAAGATTATGTGACAATACTGGAGCAACATCCAAGGCATCAGCCAGGAAGTTAAAGATTGGGTGGAAAAGTAATAAAAATGCCTTCAAAATTATTTTTCTCTCATTATTCTGGCATTTGGCAAATATAAATAATTTTGGTTCCTAATTGACCTAAAACGGGTAAAATTTACTCTGATTTCATGTCAGATAGTGAGAAAAACATGCAGATGTGTTTTTTAATACACTGTATGTACAATTCTGGTTTAAACTGTAGGTATAAGCCCCAATGACTGATTAAAAATAGTAAAAAAATTAAACTCACCTCTCGTGGCCGAGCAGCTAGCGAACTAGTGAGTGGTCTTCACACCGTGACGCTGCTCCCAGCATCTCCTGGGACAAAAGCCAAAAGCCTTAACCTTAGATTTTTGGCCTAGAACCTAAACCCTAGTCTTTCGACCTAGGAGACTCAGTAAGGCTGCTATCGGCTCCCTTTTCCGCTATAGTTTTCAACCATATGCGCATCCTGACAACTGGTCCTGCACACAATTGTGCCACCCAGACATGCTACAGGGGACACAGAGTACTGTATCAACATGGGCTGAAAAACCACTCTACCATGAAGTCTTCATTGCAAAAGAAACATATAAAAGCCAGATTAATGTTTGCAAATGCACACAGAAAGAAAGACCTACATTTTTAGAGACATGTCCTGTGGTCTGACGAAACTAACATTGAACTGCTTGGCCATAATGACCATAATTACATTTGGAGGATAAAGGGAAAAGCTTGGAGGCCTAAGAACACCATCTCAACTGTGAAACATGAGGGTGGCAGCATCATGTCATGGAGTTGTTTTACTGCTGTTCACAATATAGATGGCATCATGGGGAAAGAAGATTGTGTGAAGCAACATCTCAAGACATCAGCCAGGAAGTTAAGGCTTGGGCAGAAATAGGTCTTCCAAATGGACAATGATCCGAAGCTACTGCCAAACTGGTTACAAAGTGGTGTAAGGAGAACCAAGTCAATGTTTTGGAGCAGCCATCATAAAGCCCTGATCTCAACCCTATTGAAAATTTATGGACAAAGCTGAAAAGGCAGGTGCGAGCAAGGCAGCCTACAAAGATGGCTCAGTTATACCATTTCTGTCAGGAGGAATGGGGCAAAATTGCTGCCAACTATTGTGAGAAGCTTGTGGAAGGATCCAGAACGTTTGAGCCAAGTCCTGCAGTTTAAGGGCAATGCTATCAAATACTAATGAAATTAATGTTAACTTTTGACTTTGCAGAAAGTAATAAAAATGCATTAAAAAATTCTCTCTCATTATTCTGGCATTTGGCAAATAGAAATAATTTTGATTCCTAATTGACCTAAAATGAGGAAGGTTTATTCTGATTTCATATCAGAGAGTGAAAAAAACCTGCAGATGGAGCTTTTAATGTAGTGTATGGAAACTTCTGGTTTCAACTGTATATGAATATAAAGGGTAAGTCAAAAGCCGCAGGACACCCTTGTTTTTCAGAAACGAAAGAGGTAACTATCTGAATACCACCGCAAGGAATGTGTGAAGGCGCCTATCATTTAGGCTATATCCAAAACATAGCCACCATATTGGATCAAGGGTAAGTTTTTTCAGTGAATGGGAAGGTGGTCTTGTAGTATATCAAAGAAGACAAGAAGTGTCTTAGAAATCAATTGCTACAATCGTATTTGACCTTTGACTCATCATGTACATATACAGGCAGTCCCCAACTTGCAACGTTCTGACTTAGATACATCCCCTAGTTACAAACGGACACTTATGGGGCGTTGTTGGGTGTGCTGACATCACACATTGAGTGACAGCCCGTAATAACCAAGTGCCGTCATGCCAAGGCAGCACATGAGATACAGAAAGTGAGGGGAAATCTTCTAAACAAGGGCACACACAGCAAAACAAATGTAAAAACCTTTTCCCTGCACTATCCAAAACTAAAAAATGTTGCTGGAGTTACATTTAATAAATATACCTGTTCCAACTTTCATATAATTTCAACTTTAGAACAAACCTACAGTCCCTATCCCCATCACAACCTGGGGATTGCCTGTATATATGTATATATATACACACAACACCGTTTATACTGAATAATATAAGGATTTTACTTTTATACACATCATTTCTGAAATCAGATTTTTTTTTTAATAATACACTACATTTGGATGATCCAGAAGAGCATTGTGAGAATGGATTATGGTCAGATGAAACCAAAATATAACTGTTTGGTAGAAACACAACTTGTCGTGTTCTTAGGAGAGAGAATGCTGAGTTGCATCCAAATAACACCATACCTACTGTGAAGCATGGGGTGGAGGGGGGGGCAACATCATGCTTTGGGGCTGTTTCTCTGCAAAGGGACCAGGACGACTGATCCGTGTTCATGAAAGAATGAATGGGTCCATGTATCGTGAGATTTTGAGTGCAAACCTCCTTCCAACAGCAAGGGCATTGAAGATGAAATGTGACTGGGTCTTTCAGCATGACAATGATCCCAAGCACACCGCCAGGGCAACGAAGGAGCGGCTTCGTAAGAAGCATCTCAAGGCCCTGGAGTGGCCTTGCCAGTCTCCAGATCTCAACCCCATAGAAAACCTTTGGAGGGAGCTGAAAGTCCGTGTTGCCCAGCGACAGCCCCAAAACATCACTGCTCTAGAGGAGATCTGCATGGAGGAATGGGCCAACATACCAGCAACAGTGTCTGCCAACCTTGTGAAGACTTACAGAAAACGTTTAGTTAGTTGTCATTAATACAAAACGTCTAGCAGTAAAACTATCTGTGTTGCTCATAGCAACCAATCAGAGGCCAGCTTTCATTTCTTATACTGCTCTGGAGGAGAAATTAAAGCTGAGTGCCACCGAATGATTTCCCTACTTCCCCCAGGGCCAGTCCGACCCTCATGAATATAACTGCAGGGTGGCAAAACATATCAGTTTCAGCCATACAGTAATTAATAATTAAGCCTTCCCCCAACAAAAACTTTGGGCTGGCAAGGGCCCTCATTATTTTTTTAAAAATCCCTTTGGAATAAAGTAAATCAAAAGGGATTTTTGTTTTTTTTTTCCAAAGCCCCCCATTTGGGTTTTGGATCTGTGGGGAAATTAAGGTAAACACTTTTGGGCGACATGAATGATCGGGTTTTTCGCCGGGGTTTTTTGGGCGTAATTTTGCGCCTCCAGCCCGAACCCCCGCTGTAAAAACGGGGGGGGTTTCAGTGTTAGGCACAGTTTTTTCGCCACTTTCACTGCCCCCCCCTGAAGGGGCGAGCAGGGGCGCGGTGGGGCCCCGGGGTAGGCTTTCCCCAAGGGCGGGACGCGGCGCGCTCGTATACTCCGGGGCATGTACGAGGCGATTGGGGCAAAGCGAGGCGCGTGCAGCCTGGGGCACTCCGACAGGCAGCCCAGGTTTTTTTTTGGTCTAAATTTCCTCCGGCAAGGCAATAAAAGGAGGATCCAAAATGCGAGGAAGCAGATAGAAACGCGACAGAAATCTCGG
Organism: Phyllomedusa bahiana; assembly: GCA_025379985.1. Classification (NCBI taxonomy): domain Eukaryota; kingdom Metazoa; phylum Chordata; class Amphibia; order Anura; family Hylidae; genus Phyllomedusa; species Phyllomedusa bahiana. The sequence continues at coordinate 77,277 of JAODAL010012947.1, read as the reverse complement.
CGCTCCGTCCGTGCGGGCGGAAGTATGATTCTAAAAAAAAATCGCCTTTATAAAGGGGGGAAAAACATGTCAAAAAAAGAGCTAAAAAGTAAAAAAAATAAACATAATAAAAAAAAAAAACATTTTCCCAAAACTCTAAAAAGGCGCAATAACAAAAAATTTTGATATTGGAAATTGCCCCGGGGAAATACAGGGAATTCAAATTCGAAAACCCATTCTTTATTGGTCGGCATAAACCGACCAATCAAATAGGAGGGGAAAAGTGAACCATTTTAAAAACCCATGGGGGAAAAGGGTTGACCAAATCAAATCCCCCGGCGGGGGTAATTCAAAAAAACAGTTAAAAAGACAAAAAACTGATTGGGGTTTAGCTAAAAAAAGGGGGGGTTTGGGTAGCTCGGGCCCCAAACAGAATAAAGGGGGCGACAAAGACCCATTTTTAGTCTATGGGGGAAGTTTGACCAATCCAAAATCCCCGGCGGGACCTTTCAAAAAAACAGTAAAAAGACCGAAAAGAGCTGATTGGTTTTAGCACGGGTCTTGGGAAACCCACCAATCAGAGCGCGAGCTACTTTCTCCCATTATAAGGGCTATGGGGAGATGGGCGCAATGCAATCTCGGCTCTCAGGCCCCCGGCGGGATGAAGTATTAAATCCAAAAAAATTTTTTTTAAATTTAAATGTCAAACAATTTTCAGATTTAAAAAGCCGAAAACCCCTTTTTACAAAAAAAAAAAAAGTTAAAAACCCGAACAAAACCTTTGTCGCCGAGACCGGCCCCTAAAAAAAATAGGGGAAATTGGGGAAAAAAGAGAAAACCCCGGGAAAAAACAGTAATTCAAAAAATTTTTTAAAAGCCTTTTCTCATTGGTCGGGGAAAAAGCCAGCCAATCAAAAATAGGAGCGACAAAGACCCCTTTTATTCTATGGAGAAGTTTGGACCAAACAGAATACACGACAAAGTCCCATTAAAAACCTATGAAGAAGTTTGGACCAATCAAAAAAAAAAAGGGAGACAGTTCAAAAAACATAAAAAACAGTAAAGAGGGTGATTGGGTGAGCTAGCGGTGGCTTGGATATCCCAGCCAAACAGAAACGCGAGCAAATTTTCCCCCTTTATTTTTCTATGGAGAGATGGGCGCCTGAAAACCGGCTCTCAGTGCCTTTGGGGGCATGGAGTATTAACCCCAAAAATTATTTTTTTTAAAGTGTCAAACTTATCAGATAAAACCAAACCCCTTTCTTTACAAAAAAAATTTAAAAAAACCCAAACAACGCTTTTGTCGCCGAGACCTCGCTAAAATGGGGGAATTGGGCAATAGAGAAAATTCCCCGGGAAAAACAGTAATTAAAAATTTTTTAAGCATTCTCTTTGGTTTGGGCATAAACCACCCCAATAAAAAAAAGCGAAAAAGGGTCCCTTTTAAAACCCTATGGAGGAGAATTGACCAATCAGAAATAGGAGCGAAAAAGCCCCAAATTATATCCAAGGGAAAAAAATTTGACCAATCATACCCAAAGGCCAATTTCAAAATAAAAAGTAAAAATCAAAAAAGAGCTGTTTGGTTGAAGCGCGGGGCTCGTCCAGCTTACCCCAATTAGAGCGCGAGCTACTTTCTCATAAAAATTCATGGGGAAAAGAAATCTAAAGCGCCCTTTAAATTGGCCCAAAAGGGGAGAGCAAAGTAAAGGGTTTTCCTATGTTTTTTTTTCTAATCCCAACTAAAAATCAAACGGGTACACCCCCAAAATTCAAAAATAAGTTTTTAACAGAATTGTCCCGATTTTTTAATAAAACGAATAAAAAAAATTGGGGAAAACGAAAAAAAAAATTTAAATAAAATAAAATAAATGAAAAAACCTTTATTTTCGTTGCCCCCCATATTTATTAAACCTTTTGGGCAAAATAAAAATAAAAAATAAACATGATTTTTTTGTTTTAAATTTTTTTTTTTTTTCTTTAACCCCCCAATTTTTAATTCTTTATTTTTTATACACAGGGTTAAAACACCCTGTAGCCCTTATAATTTGAAACCCGGGCCCGTGTCCCATTTTTTAATTTCAGATTGCTTTTAAAAACACAAAGGGGGCGTGGGCCCCCGCTCCCCTTTTTGGGTAAAAAAATTTAACCCGGGCGCTCTTTTAATTTAACCCCAATCACAGAGCGCCCCCAAAGAATTTCTTTTCCCCAAAAGAACCTATGAAAAAAAGTACTCACGCCTAAAAGGGCTAAGCGGGACGAGCCCCCGCCGTTTCCCAAAAAAAATCACTCTTTTCTGCTTTTTTTACTGAAATTTTGGGAACTTTGCCTCCTTGGGAATATATTTTTAAAATTTTTCTCCAAAAAAAAAAAAAAAAAAAAAAAGGATATAAAGGAAACATGTCGCTCCTAAACTGTTTTGGGTCAATTCTCCTCCAAGGGGTTTAAAATGGGACTTTGTCCTCCAAATTCTGATTGGCGGTTAATGCCGACCAATGAGAATACCCTTAAAAAAATTTTTGAATTACTGTTTTTCCCGGGCGATTCCTCTATTGAAAAACCCAATGAGCCCGGTCTCGGCGAAAAACTTTATTTTTCGGGTTTTTTAACGGGCTTTATTTGAAAAGAAGGGTTGGGCCCTTTTTAAATCTGATAATTTTTTTAAAACTTAACCGTATATATTTCGATTTTAAAAAGCCAATTTTAAGCCCCAAAAAATGAGCTAAAAAAACTCAAACCTGGGCCCTAAACCGATCACTGTTGGCAGTCGGGCCGTGCGCGGCCCGATTGCCGACAGGGCCCCTTTCAGTTATATGCGGCTCCCAGGGACCCGCATATAACTAAAGGGCCCCGAGTGGCGCACAGCCGGGCGTTGCCGGGCCCCGGGGGCACTGTCCGCGGATCCCTTTCACCAATTTTGCGATCCTCGGGAAAGCGCAATAGGTGAAGGGTTACCACGCGGGGCACAGAGCGAGCCCCTCCTTTGCCCCGCAGTGGCCTCCAGGGGGCCCCAAGCAACCGCGGTCGCCCCATTTTCCGGGCACAGGCACGTGTGTCATAAACCCTGCGGGGGCGGGGCCCCTGAAGGACTTCACCCCCTTTCCCCGGGAAGCCCAGGAAAAACGCGCGGGGGGGCCGGACCCAAGCGGGGAGGCGGAGGGGGGCGAGGGAGACGGGACACGGGCAGCCGGGTTTAAGGGGTTTTGATTTTAAATTTTTTTTAAACTGCCTATCCTGCCTACACTGCCTATCCCTGCCAACCGGGCCCTAAAACCTGCCTACACTCCCTATACCTCCCCAACAGCTGCCTATACCTGCCCCAGTTGCCAAACCCTGCCCAAAACCCTGCCTACACCCGGGCCCCTATCCCTTTCCCCAAATACCTGCTATAGCCGGCCCTATACCTGCCCTATACCTGCCTACAGCCTGCCCAATACCTGCCTATGGGGCCATAAACCTGCCTATGGGGCCATACACCTGCCTATTACCTGCGTATGGGGCCAAGTACCTGCCTATAATCTGCTTATGGGGGACATATAACTGCCTATTACATGCCTATGGGGCCATATACGTGCCATTTGGGACATATACCTGCCTAACCTGTATATAGGGCCATATATCTGCCTATAATTGCCTATGGGGGACATTAAACTGCCTATGTAATTTTATTGGTATCCATTTTTATTTTTAAAATTTACCGAGTCAATAAGTTTTCCCGTTTTTTGGGGCAAAAGTAGGTGCCTCGGCTTATACTCGAGTATATACGGTAAAAAAAATGATTTTTTGATTAAGGCCTTATTCACAGGGCTTATACCCGACGGATTTGTGCGCCGATTTGAGCGCACAAATCCGCCGGAATAAGGGGGGGACGGGGGCCCGCCCCGGGCCCCATAGACAAGCATTTTTTTACGGCGCAAACGCGCCGAAAAATGTGCGCACTTTCTCCCCCCGGGGCGGTTTCCTAGCGGGGAGGAGCGACGGATTCACTTTTCCAAATAGAATTTGGATTCCGTTTTTGCGCCGCGTTTGGGCGCCGTCTAAAGCGCAACCCGGGCCGAGTACGGCGCCAATAGGGGGCAAAAACCTGGAACGACCCTAATACTTAAACCGCACGCCGCTGGAGCCAGATTGCTTTGCGCCCAAACTCCCCAAGATATAAGGGGAAAGAGCTCGCGCTCTGATTGGCGGGATAGCCAACCCCACCGCTAGCTCACCCAAATCAACTCTTTTTCTTTTTACTGTATTTTAATTATCCCGCCGGGATTCTGAGGGGTCAAACTTCTCCATAACTAGAAGGGTCCTGTCGCTCCTATTCTATTGGCTGACACCCAAGTCCCCGGTAGCTAAACCCAAATCAGCTCTTTCACTTTTTTACTGTTTTTTTGAACTATCCCGCCGTGGATTCTGATTGTCAAAATTCCCCATAGGTTTTAATGGTTCACTGTCGCTCCTATTCTGATTGGCCGGTTTTACCCGACCAATCAAATAGTTTTCTGTTTTGAATTACTGTATGTCCCGCAATTTTCCAAACCAAATCTTGAAAAAGGATACTGAAAAAAATTTTGTTTTAATATTTTTTTTTTTTTAGGTTTTAGCCTTTTTTCCCGCGAATGTTGAACACCTTTAAAAGGGATTTTTGATTCATACTCCCACCGACAGTGGAATATTTCTCGCTGTTCCGCCGTCTCGCATCGGGAAAGTTTTTTTTTGGCGCAGTCCCCCCGGCCCTAAATCCCGCACTGCACCCTGTCCCCGCACTGGGCCCCCACACACGGGAGGCGCAGGAACTTTTGCCCCCATGTATATGCCTACCTCCGGCAAGCGAATCATAGGGGCCGCGCCGCACTGCGCCCGGGCCCCCCACTGCGCCCAACACACTGGGCCCGGCGGCGGACTTTTTTCCCCCATTATGACCGCACTCCCCCCGGCGCAGAATCATAGGGGCACCCCACTGCCCTCGGCCCCACTGCGCCGAAACACTGGGGAGGCCGGCGGACTTTTCAGCTTTGATGAATGCGCCCCGGCCCCGCAAAAAAACAGGAAAAATGGCGGAAAGGTGCGCCCCCCCACCCGGGGGGATTCAACATGGCCCCTTTGACTTTGAGCCTTCCTCCAGGGTCAAGACCCGGGGGCTCTTAGAAATTCTGGCGACAAGGTTCATTAATTGCCCGGGAAGGGATGTCTCCACCACCGACCTTAAGGCGGCCGCAGATTTCGCCCGTTTCGCAAAACCCCCTTTCCCCGGCACAAGGTTTTTTTTTCACCCAGCCCCCCGTCTCATTTTCGGAGAGCCTCCACACTCCGACCTGTGTGTGGACGGGCCTCAAAACAATTAATTTCAAAACGGGCCTTTTTTCCCTCTGGGGCCCGGACCCAAAGGGACCTTGGGGGAAAGAACCCTGCACCATCCCTGGGGTTTGAAAGCGTGCCCGGAAAGGACCACCTCACCCCCAGGGACACCACCCACTCACCCATGAGCTGTCACAGAGAATAGCGGCCTTGGCCGTGCTTACTACCATGTGTCGGTGGTCAGAGGGTTTTTTTCCCCGGACACAACAGAAAATTTCCCCTTGAAATTTTAATACACGGGGCGCCAGGGCAGGGACGCTTTTCGGGCAAAGAAATCCCGCTGGGCATCTGTTTTGGGGCAGGAAAGGGGCCGACGGGTGGAACCCTCTGGTCCACCAACGGGAAAGGCAACTTTTCCAAGCCAAAACCTGGAAAAAGCCGACTTTCAGGCTTTTGGCTTTGGGAGGGTTTGGGTTAAAGTGTTTCTTCTGCCCCCAAACCTGGAAGACAAAAGGCGCTCAGACTGGCCCTGTACGGCGTGCATCATCAAACTGGGGGAGGAAAAGGGGGTGGGGATGGGCTCTGGGGGTGCTGGGGGTACTCGGGCGATATGGAGGCTAAGCGGAGGCTGCCCCCCATCATGATCTGGGACAGGGCAGCTGGGAACGCTTTTTTGGTGGCGGAAAAGGAGGAGGGGGCGGAGACAAGGGTGTGACAGGGTTGGAGTCCCGGCTTTGGGCTGCCTTTTTTTTGGCCAAGGTTCCTCCATTTCAACTCATCATTCGCGCAGTGACAGACATTTTGGGTGGGGGTTAACCCCTAAGGTTCTTGCCTCTATTTTATGCGTTTAGGGAAAAGGGCGAAATATGACACGCGGGTAATCAAGGCTTGCTAAAAGGAGGCCCGGTTGAAGGTCCGGCCCTTTTTTTGACGGCGATAACAGGAGGGGGGTTTTTGGGCGCTGCCGGGGCTGGGGGAAACAATCACGACTTCGCGACCGCCCCCTCCCTTTTTGAGGGGGAAACCCCCTACTGACACAACCCACGCTTCCCCCGCCATGATGAACCCTCGCAAGCAAACGCTGAAAAAACCACTTGGGTCCGCAATGTCATCATCATCATCATCAACACAGGTCTTTTTTCGCCGCATTTTGCATCCAGGAGCGCGGGGCTAAAGCAAGAGGGCCCGCAAAGGGATTTCCGCCGCCCGGATTTTTGCCGATTGACCGGGTTCCTTCTCCTCCTCGATGGGGTCAGTAACTGGGCCAGAGCAGAGAAAATCATCCTCTTTTGGCCCCTTATCTTTTAACATGCCTTCTGACCCCAACCCATTTGTCATCAAAAAGGGCTTCAAAAAATGGATTATCCACAGGTGGGGGAAAACGATTACTTTGGGGTGCTTCATTTGGACGGATCTGATGATGCGATGATGACATTGTGGCCCTGCGGGGGGGACGAGGGGGTAAGACTGCGGATGCAGGTTTCATTTTAAACCCCAAGGACAGAGGCGACGCTGTTCTTACTGAGATTTACAGGCCCTATCCAGCGAGACAGGCCACGGGCCCCCGCAACTCACATCCCTGGCATGCGTGTTTCACCAGCCTGGAAGGACACCCTTTTCTCGTACCCCACCTCCATGCCTCCCCCCCTTTGCTCGCTACCACCTAAATTTTTGCTCATGTTTAGAAATATAAAAAATTTGAGAAAGTATGGAAAAATTTTGGAAAATCTCTTATTAAAAACGCAAATCACAGCTATTTTCAATCCCTCAAAAAAACCCAAAAATTTCTGGATTTAAATTTAATCAAGTAATCAAAACAACAAAGCTTACTACAAAAAGTGAAAAAAACCCCTGTCGAAATGTAAACGTATTAAAAGGTTTTTTTTGGCACCTTTCAATTCCCCTTGGGGTGGCACAAAATTGCTGTATTCAAATTTAACTCAAAGTAATCTATCACAAAGCTGGCCCCCGCCAAATGAAAAAACACGTACGTAATTATTCAGAAAATAAAAGTTTTTTTTTTGGCACCTACAATTCACCTGTGGTGACTACAAAATCTGTATTCAAATTTATCTGCAAAGTAATCTATAAACAAATTTGGCCTCCCAAAGTGAAAAAACACTATTAAATTATCGATAATAAAAGGTATTTTTTGGGCACCTTCAATCACCTGTGGTAACTACACATGGCTGGATTAAAATTTTAACGCAAGGTGGCTCATCACCAAAGGACTGGGAAAAAGTGCAAAAAACACGTATCGTAAGTATTGGGAAAATAAAAGGTTTTTTTTTGGCACCTATCAATTCCCCGGGTGACTACAAAATTGCGTATTCAAAATTAAACTGCAAAGTAGATCTAACAAAGCTTCCTGCGCCAAAGTAAAAAACACGTATCTGAAATTATTCGGAAAAATAAAAAGGTATTTTTGGCACCTTTAAATTTTCACCTGGGGTGACTACAAAATGCTGATTCAAATTAACTGCAAAGTAGATCTATAAACAAAGCTGCCTGCCCCTGATTTTACAGCGGTAAGCTCCCTTTAAAATTCTCTACCTACCACATAAAATCTCCAAATCCTGATCTAATTAAGTTGTAAGGACACGCAACAGAGACTTTCTCGGAAAAAATAGAAAAATTCGCTGAGCGTTTGACACGCGAGCGCACCTACTGCAGAGAGCTGAGAACACTAAAGAACAGGGGGTTTTTCATGAAAAACGGGGGGTCATTGTTTTTTCCACCAACCCAAACCATACACACCCGCATGCCCTCCAAACACAATCTCACCCTGCCTATTCTGTAACTATTGCGGCCGCCAAAAGACAGGAAGCGCGGAAAAAGGGGAGCGTATTAAAGATACACAATTTTTAACCAAATTACGCAACAAAAAATTCGATCACCAAAAAAAACTGTGCCGATTTCTAACTTGTCGAAAAAAACCCAACACAGTCAAAGACTATTGAAATTTCCGCCCTCATTTTGTCCTTTTTTTGTCCCTTTTATCTGGTGTAACTTTTCTGCTGTGGCTCTCAAGGACTCAGTGTTCCATCTACACATTCTAAACCCAAATTTTTTTTTTTAATAATCCGCACACAAACCATTACATATGTCACACTAATGCGATTTTAAAAAACCCTTCCTTCATTATTTTGTGCCCAAGCAATAAAGTCCATTTTGTCCCAGTATTTTGCTAAAAGTATTTTTTCATTTGCCATAAACAAGAAGAAGTCTACCTGCCCAGACCTCTTACCATATGGCTTTGACTTCTGTCTGTTGCTTGGGTACTGTGTATTCATGTCTTCAGTTCATATACTTATCAAATATTGATAATGAAGTTTACTCCAAAGGTAGTAATCTGGGAGTTCACTGTGGGAAAGTTCCCCCTTTCCTTGTGGGAATTAAGGGTAAAATCTTTACAATTCAATAGAGATGCACCTCAGTTTATCCTTACATCAAATCTATTGGAAACCCCATTGTCCACATGACCCCATTTGGGTTTTATTTTACTTTTACGAATGGACAAGTCAGAGGGTACCATGGTGAAGGTTTACATCAATTTCCTGAACTAAACAGAATTTTCATTTATTTGAATATTCTCACATAAGACCACAGGTATGTTCTTATAATGACTCTTCTACTACACTTTGGAACCGCTAGGGAACGGTGGTCCAGCCCATTTTTTTTTCATAGACCTTAAAATGAATTTAGAGCACAAGAAAAGGGTAAACAGTTTTATAGTCTGATAAAGTTTTCTTGAAGATTATCATTTTATTAGCCTGTTGTTTTTTAGATTAATTTTCTTTTTAAATATACCAACAAGATTTTCACTATACATTTTTGGAGAAAGATAGATGGAAGCAATTAAATGTAACTTAGTAGTTAAAAATATGCTAGAAAATGTCATTATTTATTACATAATAATAAAATTAATACAATTTTGAGCGAACATCAGCAAATAGGACCATCTATCACAGTTAATCTACCTCTTTTCACGGCACACAAGGGGGGGGTCTAATAGACGAAACAGGTATCGCAAAATACTGATATGATCAAATATTGTAGTTACTGCTTTTCGATAATTGCCCAATTATTTGTCCCACTTAAAAGGGAAAAGTTAAAACTCAAGATTTGCAAACTTGAGCAAGTAAATGGCAAAGGTCTCACCCTAGTAAGGGAGACAAATAATTAAATGTTATCTGCTTCACTTTATTGCACTATTCATATAAACAAATAGGATACAAAAGAACAAGAAAAGAAAATACTTCAAGATAACAGGCTCCCAGATGCCAATGGGCCAAAAAGGGCTCACACAAATTTTAATTCCAAGCAAGCTCCTAAAAACCAAATGACTCCCAAAAATTTTTAAAAAATTTATTAAACCAATCTTAAAGAAAAGGTATATCTTTGAGGTTTCCCTTTTATAAAAATTTTCTTTGGAAGCAAATTTTTATTATTGGGGCTTCCAAGGACTCCTGAACCTCTTTATGCTGTATCCAAATCAAATAAATATGCCAAATCATCTAGTAAAACGACACGACACAAGATATGATAGAAAAAACACATCTCACACTTTATTATTGAAATACACACGTTTTTATAACTTCTGATTTAATGCATATTATATTCAAATAAAGCAACACATCATAATGGAGAACAATATTTGAAAAACTTTTCTTAAAATTACATGATAACATCCTTTAATTTCTGATGGTTTTTATAATTGGTACTTTGCATTACCCCAAACCCCCCTTTCTTTTTCCTATATTTGATTGGTGAATAAATTTTGATCAAATAACCTATCACTTTTTTAATTTTTGTCCAAATTGTGTACAAAAAACCATGTTTATTTTTTAAATGTTCTTTGCAAAAGAAACAAGCAAGCATGCGAAAAGAGGTTTCCGGCCTTTTTCTACAATTTTGATGATAGTTTTACGCACACATTTGGAGACATAGCAAAAGGATTCTCCAATGTGGACAATTTCCGAATTATTAAAACACTTTCTGAACAATAGATTTATAACAAATTGTCCTACTGCTGGGACCCATGGGAAATGTCAGTAATGAATGGGATATCTGTATAGTACAGGACAGAACAGGTACTCCAGAGCAAGAGACACTCTTTTTCACTATTACTATCATGTGGATCCTGAGTGTGGAACTTCCCACTATCAACTCAGAATTGCCTAATAGGATGCATAAAAATGTTTTGTGTAAACTGGGTAATCCTATTAAAATATATCTCCACTCATAAACAACTTTTCCTAAAGCAGTACTACAAGCAAAGCTAAAAAAAACTTTGTAACATGCTTCTGTCTTCACTTATTTAGCCCCTTACAACCCGCCTCCTCCATTCTTATTTGTTTGCTCACTTATACATCAAGAGAAAAGTAGAGCAGAGAGTATATAGACTTTAGCGTCACTGAAAGACCAGGTCACAGCTGCCCAAAAATTCTATTGAGAAGAGAGGGGGAGTAGGATGAAGTGCAGTAAGAGAGATAGAGCTACAGATACCATGCAGGCTCTACAGTCTGTAGAACTTCTACTGTTATTAGTGGGCTAGTCTCTGCCCACTCTATAACTGAGTTCAGGGAAAGCTATCAATTAGAGATGGAGCATGTAGAGAGGTAAAGCTGCTGAAAAATGCAAATTAAAGGCTATATAATGGTCAAAAATAGTGTTGTTCCTTATGTACACATAAAAACTTATGTGAAAGTTTAGTTATTACTTAAATAAATGATCTGAAATCACTATACATCCTATATGTAAATAAGATAATAGATAAAAACCTGTTATATCTATTATATCTTATTACACATCACAGATGCAACTTATGTTTTTACTCAGAATTACTTCTCCTTATGAGCTGCAATGAATATAATAACCTTGTAGTCAATAATATCACTCACAGCCGTTCTTTTCTTAATCTTACAGGAATCAGTAACAAAGCCTCCTCCCTCTAGAGCTTTCCTGACAAAATCCTCATCATATGTAAAAGCATGGAGCTTGTCTTTCCCAACTGTATAATATGTCATGTCTAAACTTCCATATAATATGAGGTGTCCTCCAGGTTTAAGCATCCGTGAGAACTTCCTGAGAAATCTGATGTAATCATCTTGATCTTTGGTGATAACATCTAGAAGCATAAAAGTGATTATACAATCTGCTGAAGGTAAGACCATCGGAGCTGTTATATTTTCTTTTTCCAGGTCACATTTCATAACATGTTGAACTGCTGATCTGACTTTTTCTTCTTTGTCCTGTAACTGGTCACTGAAAGAAATAGGAAAAATGAGGAAAGTGATTGTCCCACAGTCAGAATTGATAGGGCGGCATGATAGCTGAGTACCAATTTTTGATGCACCCATACCAGGTTCCTGCAATTTGTCATATGGGTATGTCATGGAAATCTTGCGAGCGCACAAGCGGAGCTCGCAAGATCGCAGCATGGGACCAGTGGTATATGTAACCGCTGGCATCATGCTGCATCACCCGCGATCAGAATGTGCTCCGACCGTGGGTGATTAGCCCTTTAGCTGCTGTGATGCTGGCCGTGGGTGATGCCCCATTTACCTTCCGTCGGTGCAGCAACAGCGATCATGCCACTGCTGTCCCCTCTCTGGACAGCCTGGGAGTGTAAGAAACACTGTCTGTGACGTCACCATGCCCCTCAATGCATTGTGGGTATTGCTGGGTATGGTGAGTGACGTTTGCCATGGAGACCAGTATATAGCAGCAGTGTTGTGTACTGATCTCTATTGTATCAGTGATCAGAGGATCACTGATACAAATTCCCTATGGAGAAAAGTGAAAAAAAGGTGAAAAGTAAATAAAAGTTAAAAAAAGTAAAACACAAACAAAAAATAAAAATGATACACTGCCCTTTTCCCCTTTACAAACGCCGATCGTCACCCCAGAAAAGTACGCATATTTTGTATCACTGCGTGCGTAACAACCTACCCCATAAATTTGTCATGTTAATTAACCTGCACGATGAACACCATAAGAAAAAATAGTCACAGGATTTCAATATTTGTTCATCCCACAGCACAATGGTATAAAGGCGAAAAACTATATAATATTTATATCATTGCAATTGTACCGACCGCATAGTAAAGTTATCCTGTCACTTATACCACACAGTGAACCCTGTAAAAATGAAATCTGAAAAAATGGCGGAACTGCATTACCCCCCCCCTCCCCCATTTTAATGACCCAATGCTAAAGAAAAACTACGGAACACCAGTGCTCCCAAAATGCACAATGTACCCCTATGAGATCCATGAAGGGTGTTGAATCCAAAATGTGGTGACTTCTGAAAGGTTTCACCTGTTCTGCTACTTTGGGGGCTTTGCTAATATGACATGGAAACCATCAAAACCTGCATTCCAAAAGCCAAATTGCACTCCATCCCTTGTACACCCTGCGATGCGCCCCAACACGAGTTTACATCCCCATCCAGGGGATGGCGGAACTTGGAAGACATGGCGGAATACCATTTTGTTCCTTGTGAAAATTAAACCCTTTCATCTAAAACTGCAGTTTGTTGGAAAAAAAAAAATATTTTTTGATTTTCAAAGCCTAACGCTAAAAAAAAATTGTAAAATACTTGTTGGGTCGATATACTCACTACACCCCTGGATATATTCCTTGAGGGGTGTAGTTTCCAATATGGGGTCTTTTTAGAGGAGCTTATTAAGTTTTAGAACCTTAGGGTGTCCGCAAACCTGTAACGGCGCCTAAATAAAATCGTATTGAATATGAGACAAAATCTAATAGGTGCTCCTCCTACTCTGAGGCTTGTGGTTGAGCCAAATAGCACAATCAGGGCCACATATCTAAAAAAATGGCAGAATCTGGGGAATTGAGGTTGAGTATCATTTCCCTGGTCACATCTACCGTGTTCCAGTGAATACCAGATAAAAATTCTAAATCTGCAAAAAAACAGTGACATTTTGAAATGTCTCCTCTGCTTCAATTTCTGTGAAATACCTAATGGGTTAACAAACTTATGAAATGCTTTTTTAAATACTTTAAGGGGTCTGGTTTCTTAGTTGGGGTCATTTATGGGGGTATCTAATGTAAGAAATGGACTGGTCACATCAGAACTAGACTGGTCCCTAAAAAAAACTCTATTTTGCAAGTTTTCTTGAAAATTTAATAATTACTACTATATTTATAAGCCCTCTAATGTCTTTAAAAAAAGACATTTAAAAAATTATACCAACCTACAGTAGACATATAGTAGATGCTAGTTATAAACAATTTTGAGTGGAATAACTGTCTTACTCGCAGAAATTTTTTAACTTTGAAAATGGCAAATTTTCCAAATTTTCACAATATTTTGATATTTTTCACAAATAAACAAAGATTGTATTGACCTGATTTTTTTTTACTAAAATAAAGCACAATGATCCATGAAAAAATATTCTCTGAATCGCATGGATACGTAAAAGTGTCAAAAAGTTATTATCACATAAATTGACACATGTCTGATTTTCAAAAATGGGGCTCTGTAAGGAAGGTCAAAACTGGCTGTGGTGGTAAGGGGTTAATGACCGCCCATTGTCTTTTGACAGTGGGCATTTCAGCTCGTTCTTCTGCAGCGACTTCTTTTGGCGTCACTGCAGAATAGGGGTTTTGTGGGAAATGGAGGAAACCTGTGCTTATCCTTTTGATTGTCATGGTCATTGTCAGGGCTTATAATCAAAGGGCTTTCTCCTGCTCTGTTGGGTGATCGGGACTCCTGGTGACCCGATGGAACCCGAGGAATGTCTGAATAGTCAGCCCTGGGACCTAGCATAGCGCCAGAGGTGTCTGTGTAACCAGCCAGCGATCAGGGCAGACTGTGTGACACAGATTACAATGTATTAGCATATATAAATATGCTAATACATTACTAAGTGTAAAAAAAATGTAAAACAGTTATCCCTTTATGGGATTTAAAAAGAAAAGTAAAAAAAAGTGTATAAAAATAAATAATAAAATAAAAATAAATATTTAATAAAAAATAATTGTGCCTACATTACACACACGAAAAAACCCCACACATATTAGGTATCCACACTGCTGTAATAACCTGTAGAATTAATCTAGCAAGCTATTAAGTGCAAAATGTGGATAGAGTAAAAAAAAAACAAAAAAAACCTGAAAATTAAAAAAATCTGTAATAATTTATAAGTGAATTTAAACTATTCCCCAAAAAGAACATTTTCTCCCGCATAAAATGAAGCCTCATGCAACTGCTTCATTGAAAAAATAAAAAAAGTTACAATTGTTGAAACACAAGGAAACAAAACCTAAAAGAATGTGCTGGTCATTAAGGGCGACATGTATGAACGGGGCTGGGCAGAATTCTGGACTCAAAAAGCTGTAGTAGACCAGTTCTATAGATGTATGAACAGACGTACTCCAAACTTTGACGCGATAAGTGCCTCGGCACCACGCCACAGACACACTATAGCGTGCCAGGTTTTTTGGGGCGTTCTGGGGGCGTCGCACCACATTAGTAAAAGTAGTCACATTTATGATTCTATGATGCCAAAACTTTGGTGCAGAATAGTTAGAACAGCCATACCAAGTTAAAGGTGGTGCCTGAGCCCGAGTTGTCGTATTGGCAGTAGACTGCGCCTGAATGTATGAACTGCAGAAGAACAGGTTATTATTATTATTTGATTGATACATTCTGGCACATTCTATACTACCTTAAATCAATTCAGAACTTGTCTACTATCACCAGAATTCATAAATGTTGCCCTAAGTATTTTTCAGGCTTTAGGCTTAAGGGATTAATCAAGGCTGAAGCACCAAGAAATGCAAAGACCAGCATTGAAAAAATAAGGAAGATATAACATACACTGTCCAAATAGTTTGTAGCTCTTCTTTATATCTCTTAAACAGCAGTAACAATGACAATGACAGTGGGTTCCCAAAAAATGTAGATAAAGACTTTACCTGGTTCCTTCTATGTCTGCATGAAGTTTTCTGGCATGTGTCCAGTCAAATGCTCCAGTCCGTGTGTCCAACCATCTTTTCAGCTCCATGACGCATCTATCACTGACCTTCAGGACTATGGTGTACTTGAAAAACTCACTGGCTGCATACAGATGATGGATCATGGAACCAAGGCTGAGGTCAGTCAGGATATCTCCATTGATATGACCTATAGAAAATGTTCCAAATGTTAAATTATCTAATGTCTGTATCACGTATCTTAATATAGTTAAAAACTGGTTTTCCAATAAGAAAAAAATGGAAAAACAGCACAAAGATTTGTTTTAAAGTGAGATTCCAGACCACCTCTCTGTTCAAAACCAAGAGGTTTTGGGGCTCGTTTATCAGAAAGGTGAGGGTCCTAAAGGTGAGAACCGTGCCAATTTGACATTGATGACCTATCCTAGTGATAAGTCATCAATGTCTGATGTGGGACAACCCCTTTAATTTAAAGTCAGTTCAAAATGTTTTTTCACTTTGAACAATCCATAACTATTAAAACAGCCCTTAGACAATAAACTGAATGAGGCTTCAAACAAATGATGGCTCATGGAACCTGCAGGAACATTTTCCAAATATGAAAACAGCTAAAACCCCCTTACCCATTGTAAAAAAATAATATGTTATGTTTATGTCTCTTTCATCATATTTGTGACAATTTGTTTCCCAAAACCCTTAAATAAAAAATATTGCACACATAATCGTTTATCATGGGGGCTAGATTTGGTGACTCCCAATCTAATATTTTTAAAACCCCATTAGAATGGTTCTCCTTTTTGGGAATATTTTTCTGCTCCTACCTCTGACTGTCAGTGGAGTAGGTTCAGGAGCTGAGTAGTGGGGGAGGAGGGTTAGAGTGGGGGAGAGATGTTCAGAGTGGGGGAAGTGGGTTAGGATTCGTTCACGCAACAGATTTGGAGTCTGAAAATTTCAGCACTGAATGACTGTTAAATCCTCGTTGGAAAATCTATGCAAATTTCAGACAAGGATATGACGTTGAAGTTCAGAGGCCGATTTTTAGCCTCCTTTATAATATAATGTGGGACACAAAAGCTGCCTCAAAAATTGCCAAGTCAATTGTTTTTCAGCGCTGCAAATTTTAAGCCCTGAAAAAAACACTGAGGAAAATCAGCGTTGTGTGAACTAAAACGCTGATGTTCCTCAGCAAATAATGTAAGACTGATTCCTGTTGTATTGGACGCTGGTTTTGAGGCATATTCCGTGCTGAATAAGGTCCAAATCTATCAGTTGAACATACCCTTATAGTGCGGGAGGTGTGTTATAGTGGGGAAAAGGGGATTAGAATAGAGGAGGACATGGGTTGTAGTGCGAGATGGAGATATGGGGTATAGTGGCAGGGTGGGATGTTCAGAGTGGGGGGTTTTGAGTGGGGATAGTGGGTGTTCAGAGTTGTGAAGGTGGGTTAGAGTGGAGGTAGAGGAGAGGGGGTTTAGAATGGAGGAGAGGGGACAATGTCTTTCGTCCAGGAAACCGGATCGGCACCTCATCCCCTAGAGCAGACAACAAGCATTTCCTTCTGTGGGGGATGTCACTAAGCTTTCCTGGACTCTGGATCCAGCATCTGGGGAATCTGGATGATACCCATCCCCCAGGGTTTTTTAGTTACAGACTTTTGTTTTGGGCTGCGATGGATTTGTTGGACTATATTGGATCAGCATTGGATCTATTTCTTTAATAAAATGGTTAATTAGTGCTGGTGTGGGGGAGTGTTTATCTAAATAGTGCTTTTTTCCCAGTTGTTTCTGTGTTTATTTTTTTTGTCAGTGTTAGCAATGGAGGCCTCTGATCGACGCCTCTCCATTACTATCACTGGGGTTTGGTGTCAGCCAGTGGTGTTTTTTTTATCATCCCAAGACTGTCAATAACCCCTTTCTCACTATTACCCCAGTACCCAACAAGAAGAGATCAATGAATGATAGTAGCACGAGCAGAAACAACACGAATTTACAGATAATGGCAGATTTTATAACCATTGTCATGCTGAACAAGTTTTCCAGGGTTCTGGAAATGACAGAGTAAAAAGATGTCTTTACTACACCCTGTGACACTTCATTCTTCATCATAATCAATAACCAAGACTTTGCTTTGATCCTTTCAGTATGATTGGGCTACATGGTTGCCCAGTTTGATCTCTCACACCCAAAAAAAAAATTAGCTATTTTGAATTTAGTTTTTTACAATTTTGAGAAAAAGTAAGAACTTCGCCTTTGCTTTCCTTATGGGCACCACAATGCTGGGTAAGTTTGATTCCAGCCTCGCAATCTATTACCATGATTTATGTCTGAAGTATATATGGCATTGGAGACATTTTTCTCCAACCTTTTATAAGCTTCTTTCTTAGTTCAAGGAAAGACTAAAACAATGAGATGTACACCTGTATGGCATACTGTTGCAATGTTTGCACTTGCGGTTAATAAACATAATAATAAAATGAAATGATTTCGCACACCTGGAAATACAGGAATGTTCACAGGGTGCTTGTGGAAGGGATATCCAGTCCCATAGACCATAAGTAAACGAAAGATCCACAGCACACCACAATATTGCAATAAGTGATAGTGATTTATTTCAAATGTGCATAAGGTTTGATTTAGACAGACATGTGATTTTGATAATACAACACTGTTTACACTGTGAGGATGAACATTGTTCTATAATATGAGTATGGAAAAATATGAAGCTAATTAAACAGAAAAATGAAGATACATACCCAGTTGGAAAGTTTTGATAAGATTTTCAATTGGAAACATCAAGGTGTCCTCGCTAAACACCATTTCCTCTTTATCTGAACAGTAATGCTCCAGATGTTGTCTGGAATCAAAGCCATGTACATGATAGAGCTTATGGGAGCTGGAATCCATGGTCTAATCTTGTCTCACAGACGGGGTGAAAGCCTCTACACCGGAGCTAAAGATCTTAGTATAACTACAAGGAACAAGTTTGTACAGTATGATAATACTAATTACTGATAACCTCATAATTTAATATCTCCTCGAGTCAGTCATGGGAGCATCTGCTACAAAAATTTCACACATAACATGAATGTTCTTTGAAAAAGAAGTTTTCCATTCTTAAAAGTATAAAGGAAAAATTCACAGAAACTTGTCTATTTATCAGTCTGCAATGATTTCTCAAAATAAATACTGTAAAGGCTCAAAAATGTGATAGGCATGCAAAAATTGTTGGCAAAGCGGCATTGACTTGGCCACAACCCAATGGATTAAAATGCATAGTATAACTAGACAAGTCATGTTCTAAACAACCATCGAAGAGTACCATAAATGCCAAACTGAACTGCAGCTGGTATATAATTACAACTGAAGTAAACCCTGAACTACCTAAATCATTTGGTGCCTTAATAAACTGTAAAGATGCCAAAAATATCTAAAAATCTACAACTACTGCTATAGGGATTGGGCAAAATATCAAAAGGCCCCTATTTACATCTATTGTCTTCCTAAGACATCTGCTATCACAGGTGACATACCCCTTTTTTCTCCTTCAGATAGCTTATATTGCTGTTAAAAATCTTCATTACTTTTGCTGTACTAAATACCTGTTTATCTATTTTAAGGTGACCACTATGTTAGACCTGACAGAGCTCTGAAGAGGACTGATTGTTGGTGTGTACCTGGTAGGGTAATCTGCGACCAGAATTGTTGTGTGTGTTAAGGTATATTGTTTCCCTGATCAGATCTCAAAATGCTCTTTTGTCCCTCAAGCTGACTTTCAACCATCCAGCTTTCATCTGTAGATGTTTTGCCAGTCATCAGGTACTGAGATGTGCTTATGTGACGTTTAACTCTTTGACATGGTTGAAACTCAGCAATATTGTACAGTTTTCTACATATGGACATGATATTCATTTTTAAATGAAAACATATTAACATTTCTGGTATTAGTGGGAAACTGAACTGATTGATAATAACTTTTTTTTCTAAGAATAGGATTAGAAAGTTCAGCAGCCTTGTGTGGACCAACCCATGGCTGTCAATGGTTTTATCTGCATGTGGCTGCTGGACTGTCTGGCACCCGTCTAAGGGAATGGTAGATTCCGGAAAGTTCTAGTTCAGCAAAAAACAGAGTTAAAAAAGAGCAGTAGATTATACTACAACAAACCGGTCAACCTCACATTGGCAGACAGTAGCAATTTTAAAAGTAATTGCCCCACAGCTGAAACTTTGGAGTAATCTTCATCCTTATACTTTTCATTATATTTAATATCCAAAGCTTTGCTCTGCTCCCTTTAGTTGATTTGACTGGTGGAAGGTAGTTGACCACTTTGAGCCCTCACACACAAAACATGTTTGCCCAGTTTACATTAAGTTATTTGCAATTATTTTAAAATATTTAATTTAAGCACTGAGAAAAGTTAAGGAATGGCTCTTATTCCTCTCTCTACATGGGCTGCGGGGTATGGAGTAGTTACTGGGTTAGGCACAGTGGCATTTTGATAATGAGATATGGCTATCATTGTAAGGATGATAACTGGTATAATACAAGCATAAAAAAAATTGCCAGAGAAAATATAGGGTTAAGGGACTTCTCTATTATTCACTAAGTTTTAAATGTTTTTAATTTCTAGCTTTAAGGAATTTGCTAATGAATTTTGCTCTGCCAGAAGAGCTTGGCCTTGATGTAGTTATAGAGATAATAGACATTTCTTAGTTCTTCAGTCTTAAAAGAAATTGTTCATAATTTCCAAAAGAGGAACTTAATCATTGTTATTTATTTAAAGGCATTTTTTAGGTAATATATACATATATATATATATCAACTGGGATGTGGAATGATACTTACTCTTCTAAGACAATTAAAAAAAAAGTCTCCCAGACTCTTTAGCCACCCCCGCCAATAAACAACCTGTTTTCCTTGCATTTAATATTTAGAACAATGGTAAGATAAGTTGTTTTTCTCTGTTATTTTAAAAATGATTGTCTGGTTTACCAGGTGATATGCTGCAAATTAATTATTAGTAATGAAACACAATGATAATGTAAAGATCACTGCCTACATATTAAAAGTATGTTTATTAAGAAGTAACCAATTGTAGTGTATTATGATTAAATTAACAAATGGTGTTACAAATTGTAATAAAAATGCGAAGTAATGATGATGGTGTTAGTGTTGAAACACCTCTAAACTGACTGTATAAAACTTGTGTATGTTAAGCAAAATAAAGTATTTTGCCTCTGAATCAACTTGATATCATAGTCATTCTTCCCTGACATATATGCATATGTCCATTCTGATATTAATTTGGAAACCGGCACTAAGTCGTGGGTTTATTGTGGCAACAAAATGGCATCATTTTGTGGGAGGTGGGATGTATCCAAAAACTATGAGGAGTTAGGACCATCAGACAAAAATGCGAGCCAGTAAGGTAAGACCTTTAGCTCTTACAACAAAAACCTCCAAACTTCTGTTTCTCCTGATTCTGTATGCCTACTCTGTTTTGGGTAAGTTCTGTCAGATACGGTTCATTCAGATGGCCCGACCGTCTGGTAAGACAAACAACCAATTTTTTCTCCTTGTGTTGGTTATTGTGAAAATTGGTTAAAATGAATACAATTTTGTGTTTTGTAGTGACAGGAAAAGTCACTAGGTGTTTTAAGTTTTTTTAAGCCTAAAAGGATTAGATAACAGAAGAACTGACATTGGATGAACTTGGAAAGTTGACCTCATTCACTGTGTAAAAATAGATCCCAATTTTTGAGTTGATAAGATTTGTCCACTAAGTGTTACACTGTGATCAGAAAGTTTTTGAAAGTTGCTGGAGTTATGCGTACAGAGAGTTGTTGAAGTTCAAGTAAGTGAGCACATTTTTGTTCCGGGTATTCTGAAAATGCACATACTACTCCTGATTCTTGCTTTCTTTCTTGGCCTTTCTTCCCGAAAAGCAGCTTAAGGCCTACAATGCCCAGAGGACCACCGAAGGATTTCCCTACTGCCCCCTGGGCCGAATGAATTTAACTTCAGAGTGGTCAATAATATCAGTCACACCCATGTAGTAATTAATGATAAACCCTTCTCCAATTAGAAGATTCCGAGCAATTTTCTCATCATTTCTTTAAAAACCTGAATAAAGTAAATCTAAAGGCTTATTGTTTTTATTTTCCAAAGAAACTCTGGTTGGATCTGTGGGTGAAATTAAGGTGAATGCTATAAGGATTTGATCAGTATATTTTAGCTATTGGGCTTCTGTAGCATACTGTATGTTATGGAAGCCATAGGGATGCAACTAAATTAGCAGAAAATAAAGTATGATGATGATGATGATGTATTTCTAACTTGCTTTAATCATAAGAATTTATGACTACTGTTATTTCTTGTCTCATACCGTTCTGTTTTTGGCCCCCTTATCAGGTGTATACACCTTGATGTAGTTCTCAAGGTACTCTGTCTTCCATGCATAAACATCCTGAACCTTATTTCTTAAAAAGCAAGCACACACTATTATACATAAAATAAAAATGCTCAATCCTTCCTCCATTATTCTATGCCTGTGCAATAAAATAAATTTTGTCCCAGTATTTTGCTAAAAATGTATATTGTTTCAATTGGCATAAACTTAACTTGTTTTTGACCACATCCTTCCATCTTAAGTTTTCCCTGGTATTCATCCTTTCTATCATTGTGCAAGAAGTCTACCTACCTAGACCTCTTACTGTATGACTATGACTTCTGTCTGTTGCTTTGGTACTGTGTATTCATGTCTTTAGTCCATATACGGTACTTATCAGTTATTGATGATGAAGTTTACTCCAAAAGTAGTAAGCTGGGAGTTCACTGTAGTAAAGGTTTATATCGCTCTCCTAAACTAAATATAATTTTTATTTATTTCACATAACCCACAGCTATTTACTTGATAATGATTTACATTAGCTACACATGTGGTACCGCTATGGGTACGGTGGTCATGCCCATTTTCTTATGATAGACCAGTGAGAAGTGAGAATCATAAAGCATAAGTGGTGGGTGAGAACAGGTCTTATAGTCTGATAAAGTTTTCTTGATAATTACCTTTTTATCACCCTGTTATTTTTGTTAGATTTTGTTAGATTTATTTTTTTGTAATATAGAAACAAGATTATCACAACAAATTTTTGGAGAAAGATAGATATCAACAATTAAATGTGCTTTTATAGTTTTCATGATGTTACTAAATGCCAGTATTAGTGTTACATAATGATCAGCAAATAGGACCATCTATCAAAGTTAATCTACCTCTTTTCACGGCACACAAGGGTGTGTCTAATAGTGACTGAAAGCAGGTATCTGTCAAAATATCTGATGTGATCTAAATATATTGTAGTTACTGCTTGCGTATAATTGCCAAGTTATAGTTTGTCCCACTTAATAGGGTTATTGTTAATAACTCAAGATTTGCAAACTTGAGCAAGTAAATGGTAAAGACAAATAGTTAAGTGTTATATACTTCACTTGCACTATTGCACTAGTTATATAGACAAATAGGAAACAGAAGACAAAAATGCAGATGCTCCCAAGACAACAGGCTCTCATGATGTCTCAGATGATCATACTAGGTCTCAGGACTATTATAGCTTCATGGCAAGCTTGCAAAAGCCAAAGGGCTCCCAACCTACTCATAACAGTTTATGTAGAACTCATCCTAAAAAAAAGAAGGAGGTATCTGTACAGGAAATTATATAAAATATGTTCATTGGAAACATGATGTGGATATTGGGGTTTCCAGGGACCCCAGAACCTCCGTATGATGTATTCAAATCAGGTAAAGATGTACATATGCATGTGTAGATAAGAATTGACACTGACATCAAAAGCAAAAACTTTATTATTGCAATACACAAGTTTTTATAACTTCTGATTGAGGGCATATCATATTCAAATAAAGCAACACATCATAATTGGATGAACAATATTTGAGAAACACCTCTTAATTATCATGATCACATCCTTTATTACTGATTGTTGTATAATTGGTCACTTTGTCAGTTACCACACCCCTTACTTATTCCTTATGTTTTGATTGGTGAATAAATCTTATGATCAAATAACCTATCACAGTTTATTCTTTAATAGAAAATGTTATTGTGCATGAGCATAATATGGTTAACTATGGCATTTGGCCCACATTCTAACTTAAGCCAGCGTGTGTTTGTTCAGCCTTGCTATTGGCAGTTTCGCTAAAAAAGAATGTTTAAAAATGATCAGTTTTGGTCAGATGAGGTTTTGAGGGAAGTACATTTCCAGTAAGAAAAAGGGATTTGGTAATTTACAGAGAGTGTGGAGCAGTTAGAACAGCAGAGTTGAGTAAACTGTTGAACACAGTTTAGGAATGGAAGGAACCAGATAGAGGATTTAGCCATTTTGGGGGACATGTATGAAAACTGTCTTGGTCTAAGACTTTCTTTGTTTCCCATAGCAAATAATCAGAGCGCCCCTTTCATTCTGTCATAGCACTAGATGAAATGAAAGGGGCTCTCTGACTGGTTGCTATGGGCAACAAAGAAAGTCTTAGACCAAGACCGTTTTCATACAGGTGGCCCTTTGTATTCTGTTAGAAATTGCAAACTTTAAATCATCCTTAAGAATAGAGAAAACATTAGTAATTCTATATTTCTATAACAATGTGCAACACTTTTTAAATTGAAGAATCTAACAATGTTGTGTTTATGTACGTCATAAAGAGGTCGCCATGATGCAGTAAGTGGGCTTATAAATTTTGACCAAATTGTGTAGCAAGACTCTCATGTTCATTTTTATAAATTTTGCTTATCCTGTCCTTTTTTCTACAATTTTGATAATAGTTTCATGCACACATTTAGAGACATATCAACAGGATTCTCCACTGTAGACAATTTCCTAAATATTAAAAGACTTTCTTGACAATCGGTTTATAACAAAATGTCCTGCTGCTGGATCTCATGGAAAATGGCAGTTTTCAGTGGCATGTCTGTGTAGTGCCAAACAAGGCAGGTACTCCAGAGAAGGAGACACTCTTTTTTACTATTACTAACATGTGGATCCTGAGTGTGGAACTTCCCACTATCAACTTAGAATTGCCTAATAGGATGCATAAAAATGTGTTGTGTGATCTGGGTAATCCTTTTAAAACATACCTCTGCTCATAAACAACTATTCAAAAAAATCAGTAGTACAGACAAAGCTTAAAAACTTTGTAATATATCTCATTAGAGAAAATGCTTCTGTCTTCACTCACCTACTCAACTCCTTCACTCATATCTTTTCGCTCTATTACAAATCAAGAGAAAAGTGGCAGAAAGGATATAGACTTTAGCGTCACTGAAAGATCAGGTTACAACTGCTCAATAATTCTATTGAGAAGAGAGGGGGAGGAGGGAGGAATTGCAGTGAGAGATATAGATGCAGAGATCATGTAGGCTCTACTGTCTGTAGCACATCTCCTGTTATTAGTGGGAAACATCATAGCAGTTAGTCTCTGCCCACTCTATATCTGAGTTCAGGGAAAGCTAACAATTAGAGATGGAGCATGTAGAGGGGATAAACTGCTGAAAAATGCAAATTAAAAGTTACATAATGGCCAAAAATAGTATTGTTCCTTATTAACCCACACAACAGCTTATCCTGAAAAGTTATGTGAAAGTGCAGCTACTACTTAAACAAATGATCAGAAATCCCTATAAATCCTATAAGTAAATGGGATAATCGATGAAAGCCTGTTTGTATTTCTTAATGTATATCACAGATGCAATTTATATGTTTCTACTGAAACCTACTGCTCCTTATGAGCTGCAATGAATATGACGGCCTTATAGTCACTAAGGTCACTCTCAGCCGTTCTATTCTTCACCTTGAAGCAATCAATCACAAAGCCTTCTCCAACTAAAGCTTTCGTGACAAAATTCTCATCATATCTTAAAGCATGGAACTTGTCTTTTCCAACTGTGTAACATGTTGTACCTAAACATCCAGTTAATATGAGATGTCCTCCAGGTTTCAGTAACCCTAAGAACTTCCTGAGATATCTCCTGTAATCATCTTGATTTTTGCAGATGATATCTAGGAGCACAGCACTGATGATACAATCTGCTGGAGGTAAGACCATTGGATCCATTATATTTTCTTTCTCCAGGTCACATTTCATAACATGTCGAACTGCTGATCTCACTTTTTCTTCTTTTTGTTGTAACTGGTCACTGGAAGAAATAGGAAAAATGAGGAAAGTGATTGTCTCTATTCAAATATTTCAAACCCACAAGAGTTGCTACTATGTAAGTCATACATGAGCCTCCTCACAGCTCCTGTTTCAGCTTTAACATACAATCACAGACCATCCTTTATTTCTTATATTACAATTATTTTTCATTATATTCTATAAATTTAAGTCCAATCAAGTAATTCTTTACAAAAGTAGAAATAGTGGTATACTCAAAATTTCATAGTAGCATAGCTGTCCATCCAAGCATTAAAATACATTTTAATAAAAAAAATACTGAGTACAGGGATGTTATCTAAAAATTATGCAAGAAATTGCTTTTGATCCAGAGATGACATGTCCGGGATTAGGAGTGTTTCAGCAACTTGCACTTGGGGAAGTTACGACCAAGTGGAATAAAATTAAAAAAGTCCTAATGTTATTAATGAAGAACGAGTTGCATTGCAGCAATTAAAGGAGGATAAAACTATTGTGCTAAAAAAATAGACAAGAAAGGGAGGGAGGTGTCTGTCATTCTAGATAGGACGCTATATACACGGGAAGCATATAAACAGCTAACAAATGCCTTCGGTTTATATAAAGTTAGAAAAGGGCCCCTCCTGATATGGTATAACAATTGGTTAATGGTGTCTTACAGGAACCAGTCAGAGATGGCATTTTTGCTACCAATTTAAAACAGATTCTGACTAATGATCCTCTCCGGGTATCAGTAATGTATCTGGTGTCGAAGGTGCATACATCTTTACAATCGTATGTAAACTCCAAGTTAAGTAAACGGCAGCTCCAAGTTATGTTTATATATTTAAGGCCCATATGGAGAAACAATTTATTCTGGATTCAGAATTTGCTCCCCGAACCGTTGCAAGCTATAGGTACATGGACGATGTGCACTTTTTGTGGGGAGGCAATGAGTCACAATTGAGCCTATTTTTTGAGTATATCAACAATCTCCATCCTTTGATTAATTTAACCATTACCAAAAAATAGAACAAATATCCAATACTAAAATGTTAATGTCACCAACATTGGCCCTGAACTACAGACTACACTGTATACAAAGGAGACTGATCATAACAACAATTTACATAGACAGAGTTTCCATGCATCCCAAGTTTTTAAAGGGATCCCGAGAGGACACTGTGTCAGGGCTCACTGGATTTGTTCTCCAGTAGAAGCATATATCAGTAGTATGAACAGAATAGAAGAAACATTTGGTGCCTGTAGTTAAGACGGGAATTTAACTTCTTAAATCTAAAAAATTAAAACAAAAGTAGAACTGTATTCATATCTACAAATGATATACATTCTTAGATTATAAAAAGAGATCATTTTTTTAAACATTGGAAAGTGATCCTATGTATGGATCCTTATTAATAGAGTTACTACAATGCATTTTTTTAAAAAAGGACGAACATTGGGGAATCAATTAGTATCTTCTGATCTGAGAGAACATCCAAAATCTAAACAAACCAAAGTTGGGACGTACCCCTGTTCTGCAATAATTAAGGGACCCATGATCAGTCATTTTGCTAAAAGGAGCCCAGATAAGAACTAAGGGCGACATGTCAGAAAAGAGGCATCGCCACGTCAGTTTTAAGACACATTATATGAGTGTATAGTGCGCCCGAATGTATGAATCTGTCATCAATCTGGCATGTGGTATACCTTTCATAGCATAGCATATCTTAGGTCCTTAGCTATCTTGGGCACATGACTTAGGCACATTCAAAAGTGTTGTGCCTGGTGCAAACTGTGCCTAGTCTTGGTGTAAAATGTATATATATATATATATAATATATATATTATATATATATATATATAAATATATATATATAATATATATATATATAGAATAGGGCTACAACAGTTTTTTGGCACAGAATACACATAAAAAATGGCGCAGTCGAAATCTGACATGTCGCCTTAAAGGTTTCTTTACATGTAATAGCACTAATGCAGTGTATTTATTAAAATGCCCATGTAGCAAGATATGCGTTGTCCAAACAAGAAGATCTATAAAAGTTTGCCTTAATAAACATAGATCTGCCATAAGAATGTGCAAACAAAGGGCTGGTACACAGGGTCAAAGTGAAACCATTGGTAATAAAAAACACATTATAAAAACACTATAGTGCGACTCTTTGCAGAGGCTGGACACAGTGTATCAGAGTTATGTTGGTGCATCATTGAAGGTTGTAGCTATCCTGAATCAGCTAGAACACACCTACTTCAATGTGAGGCTTACTGGATACTGACGTTGGAATTGTTGACACCTAAGAGCCTCAATGAAAATGTAGGTTTTAAAGCATTTTTGTGATAGTATTAATGATGTTTATTAATATGATGTATTTTGTGAGTTGTTTTTAAGTGTTCGTATATGATGATAATGAGTGGTATTAAAACTTCCGTGTTGAGACAACACACATCTCCTCAAAACATTGCACAGATATGCATCTCGCTCACCGCTTTGGCATCTCCTTACTACCTGTTTGCACGTTATTCTGAGTTAATACTTGGATGGACATGAAATCCTCAGTATATCACTAACTTTTATTACTTTTGAAAATAATTGCTTGGTTGGCCTAAAATGTATAGACTACAAAAAAAAAAGACCAGCATTGAAACAATAAGGAAGATATAAGATACACTGTCCAAACATTTTGTAGATCTTAGGTTTTGGGGCTCGTTTCTCAGATAGGTTAGGGTCCTAGAGGTGGGACATTGATGACATATCCTAGTAATAACTCATCAATGTCTGACGTGGGACAACCCCTTTAATTTAAAGCAAGTTTAAAATGGTTCTTCACTTTGGACAATCCGTAATTATTAAAACAGTCCTTAGAAATAAACTGAATAAGGCTTCAAACAGATGATTGGAACCAATACTAAGGTCAATTAAAAGATATCCTTTAATGAAACAGCCAATAAGCCTTACATATTTTATAGATAATAAGTTTATATTTATGTCATTTTCATCATATTTTTTTTTTCAGTATTAGTAATGGAGGCATCTCAGGCTCGGTGTCAGCCAACTGTGTTTTTTTTTTTTCTATCATCCCACAGCTGAAACTAACCCTCTCCTTACTATTACCCCAGTACCCAACACACCAGGTTTACTAGGAATAGCCAGGTAACCATCAGAAATGGACCTTCTAATTTGATGCTCCACTTCTAGAGCAGCTACAGGATGGTATTTATAGGATGGGAAGGGCCCAACAGCCATGGGTCTTCCCATTCTGATAGTATCAAACTGCAGATATCAGTTTTACTGTTTTTTTTTTAATAATTAGTTTTTAGATTTTTAAATAAACCAATAGTTTAAAAGACAATGTGGGACCCCCCTCCTCCCTTTACATAACCAGTCAAGGTAAAAATTTCTTCTGACATGTGCGCAAACCTCATCATCAACTGCAAAAAACGTCTGACTGCTGTGCTTGCCAACAAGGGTTTTGCCACCCTGTATTAAGTCTTGTTTGCCAGAGGTATCAAATACTTATTTCTCACTGCAAAATGAAAATACATTTATAGAATTTATCCAATGTGATTTTATAGATTTTGTTTTTGATATTCTATATCTCAATTTTAAAATAAACCTACCCTTACAACTATAGACTGTTCATGTCTTTGTCAGTGGGCAAACTTACACAATCGGCAAGGGATCAAATAATTATTTTCTTCACTGTATATCACCTGTTTAGAATCACAGGTGTGAACACCCTTGATGTCTATCTTATTACCTTTCGATGGATGAGAGACATATGGACGCAATTCTGACATTGCCGACAGGCATATGTCCCTGTTCGTTTAGTGGCTAATCTCATCTGTCTTGTTGGCAATGTTTGCCTTTTAAGGTCAGATGACATGATTTTCCTACCGATAGTGTGAATTTTACGATGGACAAATCGCGGCATGTTCTTGAACAAACCGCCATATTTAGGATCACTAGTAAGAATTTTCCAATATGATTGTTTAATCATATGGCTATGATGGTCATATGTACTGATGAAAAAAAAAATCTATCCGCTTTTGGTTTCTTCTTTGGGATTAGCATTTCTATTCTTTCCTTAGTTAATACTTCTCTACCCATCTAAAGCAGAGCTAGAAAGGATGAGTAGAAAGGTATTGACTAAGGAAAGAACAGAAATGCTGATCCCATAGAAGAGACCAAAAACAGATTTTTACTCATCAGTACATATGACCATCGTAGGTGATTAAACTTTACAAAAGTATAATAAAATATTGCAAAAGAAATATGGCAAAATGACGGTTGCTCGCCATTTCTTTGAAGCTCGACATCCCAGTCATGAATTACATTAGTGTGCACTAGAGGAAATTATCGTTACTAATGATACACTGCTCACAGAACGCCTGCTGCAAAGAGAGGCCGCTTGGATATTCAATATAAACACCTTAGCACCTATAGGGTTAAATCAGAACCTCAGCTAACGTGCATTTTTATAAAACCTTTGGTACCTTGACTTTGTAGTGGTTTAACAATGAAATAGTTATTAGTGGTTATTGTTTAGAATGTTTTTGATTTTGTATGTAGCAGCTGGATATACTTAACTATAAAAGTACGGTGAGGACTTCAACGCACATGCTTAAGAAAGAAGACGTCTATCTCCGAAATGTCACACAGGTGTGAGGACAAATCTCCATCGAACTGCTCTCTCCTACTATTCACTTGGATCTCATGGGGACGTATCAAATATATGCTGGCAAGCAGCCATTGTGGAGAAACACTGTACTAAGTGCTGCCATACTGCAAGCATATTATACCTTGGAATCTAATAATTGACTTTTAAAAGATTTAATATTTACTAGTTTTTGTGCTATATGATTGTCTGAAATTGGATATTGGACACATGAAAGTGGAGGGTTGAGGAGCTCTTAAAGGCAGACAGATGAACTGACAAGTGATTCATATATAGAGATGCCACCTATTTTGTTATATAAGGACAGGTAAACTTACCTGACTGGAGGGCCCTATAACTTACTGGGGGACATATAGACCTACCTACAGACTGAGGGGAAACCTATATACCTATATCTGCTGAGGTACATACATAGCTACCTGCAGAGGCGGGTCCTTAACCTACTGGGGGACATATGTATCTACCTACAGACTTGGGAATCTTCTTACCTACTAGGGGACATATAGACTTACCTACAGACTGGGGATCCCTATATACATATAACCCACTGGGAGACATTTATGCCTACCTACTGGGAGCCCCATTATATACTGGTGGAACATATAGACCTACCTACTGAGAGGGCCCTTTATAACTACCAACTTATTGAGGAACCTATATACCTATGTACATACTGTGGTCCTTATATAACTACTACCCTACTGAAGGACCCTGTACACCTACCAAACTACTAGGGGACCTATATAGTTACCCACATAATGGGGACCCATATACCTACCAACCTACTATGGGACCTATACACCTACCTACCTACTGTTATAACTTATATATGTACCTACAGAAGCAACCTATTAACCTACATACTGGGGAGCCCTATATATCTTCCTAGCTACTGAAAGTGGCTATATACCTACAAATATAAGTGGCTATATACCTACATGGGGGTCATGTGTACCTACTTACTTACTGGGGGAACCTATACAGCTACCTACTTACCGTGCTGCCCTATATACCTACAGTACCTATTTTCCTTTTTTTCTTAATTTTTATCTAAAATTGCGCTTTATAGAGTTTGGAACTGGTGACATTGTAAAATGTTTATGTGGTAAATTCTGTAGAGACAAGTTGTGGGCGTGAAAAGTCATCATGGAGGTCTGGGCTTGAGAGAGAAGAAAAACAAAAGAGAACAACTCATCAGAGGAGATGTCTCCTTTGAGTCACTAAATATAACTACAGTATAATCACTTAAATACTGTATCTGTTACAACTAGTGTCGGACTGGCCCACTGGAGGATCCGTGGATCCTCTGGTAGGCCCTGGCATCCACACTGCTGGGCCACCTCTATAGGTGGAGGGGGAAAAAAGCTGCTACATCCGGCTCCGGAGCACTGTCAGTCATCCTCCCTGCATTTGTTCTATGGGTTAGGAAGCAACCCGGGTTTCTGCTGCAGTGGGCCCCTATGGACGAGGAAAGCAGGCACTAAAGGGTCTCAGGAAGGGTGGAGCTAATTGTGAGGCGGGCGGAACTAATTCAGAGGTGGGCGGTGCTTAAACCTGGAGAGCCAGGTAAGTGTTGTGTGATATGAGTGACATATAGCTAATTTATGTGTGAGATATGCAGTTCTTGATGTGTCTCTGTCAAGTGTTTAATTTATTAATAGCATCTCTGTGTTTTATGTGTTCAGTGATGGGAATGTATACAGTGTGTGAGTAATGTATACGGATTGTATACGGTGTGTGAGTTGTGTATATGGGATGTATACAGTGTGTGAGTGGTGTATTCGGGATGTATACGGTGTGTGAGTTGTGTATACGGTGTGTGAATGGTGTTTACAGTGTGTGAGTGTTGTATACAGTGTGTGAGTGGTGTATATGGGATATATATGGTGTGTGAGTTGTGTATACAGCATGCATATGGTGTGTGAGTGGTGTATACGGTGTGTGTGTTGTATACAGTGTGTGAGTGGTGTATACGGGAAGAATGTGGTGTGTGAATGGTGTTTACAGTGTGTGTTGTATACAGTGTGTGAGTTGTGTACATGGGATGTACATGGTGTGTCAGTGGTATATATGGTGTGTGAGTGGTGTATACAGGATGTATAAGGTATATGAGTGGTGTATATGGTGTGTGAATGATGTACAAAGTGTGTGAGTGGTGTATACTGGATGTATACAGTGTACGAGTGGTGTATACGGTGTGTGAGTAGTGTATATACGCGATGTATATGGTGTGTGAGTGGTGTATACGACGTGGGAGTGTGGATAAAAAAAAAAAAAAAAAAAAAAATAAAATAAAAAAATTAAAACAAAAAAAATTGGTTTGTGAGTGGTGTATACCGGATGTATACAGTGTGGAGTGGTGCATACGGTGTGTGAGTGCTGTATATGGGATGTACTGTATATGGTGTGTGAGTGGGGTATACAGTGTTTGAGTGGTGTATAAAGTTTGTGAATGATGTATACAGGATGTATATGGTTTGTGAGTGGTGTATACGGTGTTTGAGTGGTGTATATAGTGTGTGAGTGGTGTATATGGGATGCATATGGTGTGCGAGTAGTGTATACGGGATGTGTATGGTGTGTGAGTTTTGTATCCGGTGTGTGAGTGGAGTATAACGTGTGTGAGCGGTGTATACGGGATGTATATGATGTGTGAGTTGTGTATACGGTGTGGGAGTTGTGTATAAAGCATGTGAGCGGTGTATTCGGGATGTATACGATGTGTGAGTGGTGTATACGGTGTGTGAGTTGTGTATACGGGATGTATATGCTGTGTGAGTGGTGTATACTGTGTGGGAGTGGTGTATAAAGTTTGTGAGCGGTGTATGTATATGATGTGTGAGTGGTGTATATGGTGAGTGAGGGATATATATGGGATGTACATGGTGTGTGAGTGTTGTATACAGTGTGTGAGTGGTGTATTCGGGATATATATGGTGTGTGAGTTGTGTATACAGCATTCATATGGTGTGTGAGTGGTGTATACGGTGTGTGTGTTGTATACAGTGTGTGAGTGGTGTATACGGGATGAATATGGTGTGTGAGTGGTGTATACGGGATGCATATGGTGTGTGAATGGTGTTTACAGTGTGTGAGTGTTGTATACAGTGTGTGAGTGGTGTATGTGGGATATATATGGTGTGTGAGTTGTGTATACAGCATGCATATGGTGTGTGAGTAGTGTATACGGTGTGTGTTGTATTCAGTGTGTGAGTGGTGTATACGGGATGTATATGGTGTGTGAGTGGTGTATATGGGATGCATATGGTGTGTGAGTGGTGTATATGGTGTGTGAGTGGTGTATACAGTGTGTGAGTGGTTTATAAGGGATATATACGGTGTGTGAGTTGTGTATATGGGATGTACATGGTGTGTCAGTGGTGTATATGGTGTGTGAGTGGTATATACAGAATGTATAAGGTATATGAGTGGTGTATATGGTGTGTGAGTGATGTACAAAGTGTGTGAGTGGTGTATACGGGATGTATACAGTGTACGAGTGGTGTATAAGGTGTGTGAGAAGTCTATACGCGATGTATATGGTGTGTGAGTGGTGTATACGATGTGGGAGTGTGTATAAGGTTTGTGAGTGTTGTATACCGGATGTATACAGTGTGGAGTGGTGCATACGGTGTATGAATGCTGTGTATGGGATGTATATGGTGTGTGAGTGGGGTATACAGTGTTTGAGTGGTGTATATAGTGTGTGAGTGGTGTATATGGGATGCATATGCTGTGCGAGTAGTGTATACGGAATGTGTATGGTGTGTGAGTTTTGTATCCGATGTATGAGTGGAGTATAACGTGTGTGAGCGGTGTATACGGGATGTATACGATGTGTGAGTTGTGTATATGGTGTGTGAGTGGTGTATAAAGTTTGTGAGCGGTGTATATAGGATGTATATGATGTGTGAGTGGTGTATATGGTGAGTGAGGGATATATATGGGATGTACATGGTGTGTGAGCGGTGTATACAGTGTGTGAGCGGTATATACAGGATGTACATGGTGTGTGAGTGGTGTATACAGTAAGTGAGAGGTGTATACGGGATGTATATGGTGTGTTAATGGTATATACGGTGTGTAAGTGGTGTATATGGGATGAATATGGTGTGTAAATTGTATATACGGTGTGAGAGTGGTGTATACAGTGTGTGAGTGGTGTATAAAGTGTGTGAGCGCTGTACACGGGTTGTATAAGGTGTGTGAGTGGTGTATACGGGATGTATACTGTACGTGAGTTGTGTATACAGTGTGTGAGTGGTGTATAAAGTGTGTGAGTGGTGTATACGGGATGTATACAGAGTATGAGTGGTGTATATGATGTGTGAGTAGTGTATACAGGATGTGTATGGTGTGTGAGTGCTGTATCCAGTGTGTGAGTGGTGTATAAAGTGTGTGAGTGGTGTATATGGGATGTATATGGTGTATAAGTGGTGTATACGGTCTGGGAGTGGTATATAAAGTTTGTCAGCGGTGCATGTGGGATGTATATAGCGTATAAGGGGTGTATACGGTGAGGGAGTGCTGTATACGGGATGTATATGGTGTGTGAGCGATGTATGCAGTGTGTGAGCGGTGTATACAGGATGTATACAGTGTGTGAGTGATGTATACAGTATGTGCGCGGTGTACACGGGATGAATATGGTGTGAGAGTGGTGTATAAAGTGTGTAAGCACTGTATACGGGTTGTATAAGGTTTAAGAGTGGTGTATAAGGTGTGTGAGTAGTGTAAATGGGATGAATATGGTGTGTGAGTGGGGTATATGGTGTGGGAGTGGTGTATACAGTTTGTGAGTGGTGTATATGAGATGTATACAGTGTGTGAGTACTGTATATGGGGTGTATATGGTGTGTGAGTGGTGTAAACGGTGTGTGAGTGGTGCATCAAGTTTGTGAGCGGTGTATACAGGATGTATACTGTGTGTGAGCGCTGTACACGGGTTGTATAAGGTTTATGAGTGGTGTATAAGGTGTGTGAGTGGTGTCTATGGGATGTATACGGTGTGAGTAATGTGAGTGAGTGGTGTATACAGTATGTGAGCGGTGTATTCGGGATGTATATGGTGTGTGAATGGTGTCTACGGTGTATGAGTAATGTATATGGTGTGTGATTTGTTTATGAAGTTTGTGAGCAGTATATACAGGATGTATATGGTGTGTGAGTGGTGTATATGGGATGAATATGGAGTGTGAGTGGTGTATATGGTGTGAGACTGGTGTATAAAGTTTGTGAGTGGTGTATATGGGATGTATATGGTGTGTGAGTGCTGTATACAGGATGTGTATCGTGTGTGAGCGGTGTATGCAGTGTTTGAGCGGTGTATACCTTGTGTGAGCAGTTTATACAGGATGTATACTGTGTGTGAGCAGTGTATACAGTGTGAGAGCGGTGTATACGGTATGTATGCAGTGTGTGAGTAATGTATATGGTATGTGAGTGGTGTATACAGTATGTGAGCAGTGCATACGGGATGTATACAGTGTGTGAATGGTGTATACGGTGTGTGAGTGGTGTATATGGTGTGTGAGTGGTGTATAAAGTTTGTGAGTGGTATATACGGGATGTATATGGTGTGTGAATGGTGTATATGGTGTGTGAATGGTGTATACGGTGTGTATGTGGTGTATATGGTGTGTGAGTGGTGTATAAAGTTTGTGAGTGGTATATACGGGATGTATATGGTGTGTGAATGGTGTATACGGTGTGTGAATGGTGTATACGGTGTGTGAGTGGTGTATATGGTGTGTGTGGTGTTTAAAGTTTGTGAGTGGTATATACAGGATGTATATGGTGTGTGAATTGTGTATACGGGATGTATATGGTGTGTGAGTGGTATATGCGGTGTGTGATTGGTGTATATGGGATGTATATGGTGTGTGAGTGGTGTGTACG
Organism: Phyllomedusa bahiana; assembly: GCA_025379985.1. NCBI lineage: Eukaryota > Metazoa > Chordata > Amphibia > Anura > Hylidae > Phyllomedusa > Phyllomedusa bahiana. Next base: position 41,265 of record JAODAL010012947.1, on the reverse strand, counting down.
GGATGTATATGGTGTGTGACTGGTGTATGCAGAATGTGTGCTGTATGTGATTGGTGTATGTGAGATGTGCAGTGAGTGAGTGGTATATGTGGGATGTGTGTGGTTTGTGAGTGGTGTATTCGGAATGATTGATGTGTGTGAATGGTGTTTGCAGGATGTGTATGTAATGTGAATGGTGATGTATACCGTGTTATAGTGTGTAAGTAATGGCAATGTGATTAGCGTGTATGGCTGCACATCATAGCCAACAGATGTCCCCATACATCAGCAGCGGCACATAACATTTAACTATAGCTTCCCTGCATATTGGCACCCTATATGTAATTATCCATTTGATCCCCTGAGGAACCCTTCTGTAAGAAGGGAGAAACGCTTCGGGACATCATTGGAATTTTTCCTCCATTGTTCATGATACCTGGAACATTATGCCATTGAGCCTTCCACAACTAAGTATTTTTGACTCAGCTGTTAGTGTACTCTAGGATCTCCTCTAAAGTGAAGCTGCACCTATTGGGGCAATGACCCCGCTATCAGGCAGGCTGATTGCAGGGTGAGATATAGATTTGTATATAGGAGAGGCAGACTTTTAGCCCTATTTGGAGATTGGCCTAAGCTTTTGGTGATTGTGAAATTACCGTGGACGCTGAATATGAGGGACTAGTGAGGAACTGAGATATTTTACAGTAAACCAAATTCTTGTAAAATATTGGTTCTCGTCATTTCTAGCCTTTGTTACAGTGTTTTTTTTTATTTTAGAATTTGAAGAATTAATTGTGCTTTATTACATAATTAAGGGGCCATTCACACAGCGTTACTTGCTCATGTTTGAGGTATCCTTTACGGTACTGTGAGCAAAGGTATCCTGATGTGGACCGCAATGTAGCCACTGTGGTCTCATCAAGGTAAAATAAACATAGTCCTATGTGGACTACATGTGCTCAATTAAATTTACTTTTGGTATATGCTTTTCCTGTGAGACACAGTAGTGTAGTCTACCAGGGAAAGCATATGCCGGCAGCAAATAGAGCAAACATAGTCAAGTTTACACAAATAACCTCTATGGAGATGCGACAGCTACATCGCGGTACCTTTCCTCACAGTACCCCGATGGATAACTTGAACGTGAGTATGTAACATCGTGTGAACAGCCTTTTATAGAGATTGCTGATTACTTCTACATATAGCGGAAGAGCGGGCCCTAAGAGTAACTTTCTCTGGTGGGCCCCAGGTACTCCAGTCCAACACTGGTTACAACTGGTATCTACCACTGTCTGATCACTGTATGGAGGTAATATACAGTCTGCCGAGTCTGTGCAAACTGGTATCTATTTCTATGTGGTCACTGTATGGAGGTAATATACAGTCTGCAGAGCCTGTGTACACTGGTAACTACCACTATGTGGTCACTGTATGGAGGTAATATACAGTCTGCAGAGCCTGTGTACACTGGTGTTTACCACTATCTGGCTACTGTATGGCAGTAATATATGTCTGCAAACTCAGCCCTACTGAGCAAAATTTAACACATAGGGCCTGGGCTCTGAATGTTTTAGGACCCTAGCAACTCCCCTGATTTGGAGGTTGGGAATTAATCTGACTATCTGGTGTAGCACATTCCAGTGAATTGCTGCAGCACGAGAAGTGACTGAGACGTTTACATTCTGGAACACCATCTTGTTTGATTTCCAAACCCTCTCCTAGCTATGCTACACAGTTGTGCCATGTGTTCAATTTTCCACATTATATTTTTAATATTTTAACTTGATTTGTTTTCCCTTTTAGTTTTTCACTTCAACATGGTGGAGCATAACACTATTAGTTTAGATGCCTTGGTCAATTTGACCTTCAAGTGGTTAAAAGCTGAGATCAGAGTTTCCCTCCATGCATGAAACCAAATAAGCTCCTCAGCCCAACATTTTGACAGAGATTATGTGAAATTTTGGGGAAAGGGGTTTTAATATTTCTTAGGGCAATGTTCAAAAATTATTATTGATGCGTTTTTCTACGAAGGAACATTCTTTGCTGAACAAAAGATTCTGGAAATTAAGATTTAACTTTCCCAAAACAGAGATGGAAGAGATCAGTAGATGATAATAGGAGAAGCCCATAAAGCACAAATTGACAGATATGAGCTGATTTTATAATCATTACTCCACAAGTGAAATTTTAACTCTTTGTTATAATGAACAGGTTTTCCAGGGTTCCAGGGATTACAGAGTAAAAGTTGTCTTTAATACACTCTAAGACCCTTTACACTTCATCAACTTAATCAATGACAGAACTTTGCTTTGCTCCTTTCAGATGTTTGGGGCACAGGGTTCCCCTTTTTTTGATCTCTCACACTCAAAATAAAAAATTGCCTATTTTGAATTTTAGTTAAATTACTTCTTTAAAATGGGTTAATTTTACTGCTAAGAAACTAAGAACTTCTCATTTCCTTTCCTTATAGGTATCGCTATGGTTGGAAAGTTTTGATTTCAGCTTCATAATCTATTAACAACAGCAGGTTAATATTGACACTAGAGAAGATATTCCCTTGCTTTCTGTATCAAACACGCGAGCTATGTAAACAGTACAAACTTCAGCAGTTCATTTGAAAATTAGATCAACTTACAATATGTAAAAATATTACATTTTTAGGATAAAAAATTTGCCTGTAAAAAAAAGTATGGAAAATTAAGTAAATAGTAAAATCAAAAAATATGAGGGGGGAAAGTTTTTATAAGATTTTCAATGGGAAACATCAAGGTGTCATCGCTAAATCCCATTTCATCTTTATCTGAACATAATCTCCAGAAGTTTTCTAATCAAACAGACATGATGAACTTAGGGAGCGGAAAACCCATGGTCTATCTTTCTACAGACGGGTTGACTCCCAAAAACCCCGCAACCAAGATCTTACTAAAAGGGTATGCAAAAGGAATTAATGACAACCCATGATTGAAATCCCGAATCGGCAAAGGGACATCATTGTAAAAAGTTCACACAAAATATGAATTTTTCTTAACCCTTTAATGCCGTTTTTCCCTCTTCGCCGTCCCAGAGTCATAACCTTTTTACTTTTCCACAAACTTTAACCAAAGGGGCTTTTATTTTGCAGTAAAAAAATTTACTTTTTTTTTGTTTTTTCCAATTTTACCATAGAAAATACTGCAAACCAAAGCAAAATTAAGCAGGGCAAAATGTGAAAAAAGTACGTGTCCCTATTTATGGGAGTTTTTTTTTTAATGCTTTCAATCTTGGGAAAATGATGGTTTCTGTATTCTACAGGTTGATATGAATCCATCATTACCAAACCTGTAGGGTTTCCGTTTTGTCTTGTTACTGTAAAAAAAAAAATTCCAAACAATTTCTATCTTTGAAATATGAGCGGCGGCGCCATTTTTGTACTAACACCCATGGACTACAGTGAGTAGGAATTTTTTGTGGGCTGAAGTGCAATTTGTAATGCTACCAGTTTGGGATACTTGCAACTTTTTTGATTAACTTTATTCCAAATTTTAGGAGACGTGAAATGACCAAAAAAACACAATTTTGGTGTTCAGTGTACGGGATAAATCATTTAAAATTTTAATAAATCAGACATTTTTGGACTTGGCAATACCAAATATGTGTCACTTTTTATTTATTTTATTTGTAAAATAGCAAAAGGGGGGTGATCTGAACTTTTAATATTTTTTTATTTTTTTACACTTTAAAAGATTTTTTTTACTTTAATTTTGAGTCTTCTTAGGGTAATACATCGCTAGGGGGCACAATCATTTTTACAGCCTAAGCATTAAAATACAAGAAATTAGGGTGTAAAAGGGTTGGGGGGGTTTTATACTTTGCTGGGGACAGGAAGTGCAAAATTGAAATCATGCACGAGGGAAGCCTCCAAAGTGAGGAACGTGCATGGCTGGCCCTGCCCTCCCCTCTGTAACCGGGGGTTTTTAGCTGCATTACCAAAATTTTTTAAATTTTTTGCCAAATGCCAAATTTAATTAGAAAAGAATTTTTAAAGGGCATTTGTATTACTTTCTGCTAAGTCAAAAGTTTTCATATTCTAGGATTACTGTTAAAAGGTATTTCAAGTAAAAGCTACAGAAATTATATGTTATATTTTTATATATAAATATATATTTATACACAGGCAACACGGCACATGGACATGGGTATAAATAAAGTTGTGGCATTGCTATTTTAAGGTTGTAAAGACGGGTTAAAGCTGGTTTAAGCCGATGACCTCAGAAAAGAGATGAACCTAATAATTTAGTGTACCACATAGGGTTTTGGGATGATGCCTGACCAACTAGAGTCACACCCAAAAACGGAAATGTATTAAGGAAGGGGTGGGGGGGAACCCAGGGGGGGGAACCCAGGGGCAGCCAATCCCCTTGGAAAGAGTCTTTGGGGGGAAAGGGCCCTGTGCGGGGCCAGGAAGAAGCCATGGGGCCCAACCTGGCCCTCTACTGAAGGAAAGGGGCCCACTCCCCAAATTCAAAACAGAAAAATTCAAGGGGGAAACTAGATACTTTTTGGATTGGTTTTCATTCTTTTGTAACTTGAAACGATTTTTATGTTATAACCTTTGAAGATTTGAAAAATAAAAAATTTTTTTTCTTATATAAAGAAAGGTAAAATATTACTGAATCTAATTGTTTAAGATAAAAAATGGGGGCCTAAGGTCGCCCCAAAGTCCTCACGGTGATCATAGATTGTTATCTGTCACTAATGAAATATATTTTTTTTTAAAACCGTAATTTCTTACATAAGGGGCGAGCTTTGGCCAGATTTTGATTCTTTCCGTTTGCAAGAGGGGGAAACTCCACTAAGGTTTTTTTCAAGCTTAAAAGACCAGTCAGAAGGGACCTGGAGTTATCGATTCAATCTGGAAAAGTCAGGAGTTTCTTTTGGAAATTTCCCAGTGAGAGAACCTTAAATGAAAATGGAATTTATTGAATTTTAACTAAAAGGCATATACATTGAAACCTTTGCCAAGTGAAAAACATCAGATTAGAGACTGCATGGATGGTTTTTGTATAATGATTGTGAATAATCAAAAAGGATTTAGATCAAAGCCATTTTTTTGGGCAAAAAAGACGGGAAACTAGTAAACATTTTACATTTGTAAAAATTTTCAAAAATTTATGTAGGGATCGATCTCAAGATCTCTAAAGCCCCAATGTGATAGGAAAGACGACCCCAGAGAAAACACACAACTGTGATTTCTTCTTCGATAAAAAATCACAGACCGAAATAAAAACATCACTAGAATTTCCCCAAAAACTTTTTAAACTGAAACACACAAAAAAACCCAACCCCTAAATGGAAAGATTTTTCAGAAAAAACCGTGAGATCAAAGGGCTAATGGAAAATTTAAAAATCAACAATTTGTCAGAATTTGAAAATATATCCCACAACAACAAAAAACTCATGTTTGTAGAAATTTCAAATTTTTTGGATTATGGATAGATATAATTTGAAACAAAGGGGAAAAAAATAGTGTTTTCCCCCTTTGGGTTTCCTTCAAATTTCCGGATTTATCCTTAAAAATTTTTTTTAATAACAGCTCAACAATAGACAGTTTAAACGGGTTTTACTTTTGCTTTTTTGGAGATTTTACCGACAATGAACTTCTAAACAATTAAAAAATTGGAAGAAAGGATTTCCTTTTGTTCATGCCTTTATGAAAGACCTATCAAGCATTGTTGATAATTTAAAACCCCACTTGATGATAAAACAATTTATAAATAATTTAGAAGTTAAAATGGGGCATCTACTGTTTATTGCATCAAAAAATCTCATACTTGAGGCGCACATTTTTAAATAGTTTTAGGAAAGCCCAAACCAAATCATTTTTCCCCCAAAAATAGCTGGGGGAAAAGAAAAATGGCCGCCAAAAACGATTAACGAGTCATATAAAAATGCATCTTTTCCTAAAAAAGGGGAAATTTTAAAGATAAAATTTATATCGGGAAGAAAGGAAATTGATGTTAGAAAAATTTTCCTATAAAATTTCATCAAAATATGATAAATATCAACAGTTACATAAATTCACCCTTTTGAAGGAAAAATTTAAGATTCCACAGGAATCTATAACATGCCCACTTTCAAAGAACAAAAAAAAAAAATTTTATCGTAGGATTAATGAAGGAATCAATTGATTCATAAGTGGGTTTTTTTGGGCCAATTGTAAGAAATGTGACGGTAAATCAAATTTCTCCAGTGAAATTTAAAAAATTTGGGTGGGAAAATTAAAATAATTCTGATGGGGGCTTTTTTTGGGTAAAAAAAAACGCTTGAAATCGTTAATGGTTTAAGCACAGACCCTTTTGTGTAAATAATTTAAAAGTTATGTGCATACTAAAAGTAAAATGTGAGCAATCTAATTATCTTAATTTATTCTCTAAAAAAAACTTAAAAAATATGTGTATATATAATCTATGGTTATAGTATCTTTGAATATTTTGAGTATATTATTACATATGTTTATTAGCACTGGTTAAAATATTTTATATATATGGGGTAGGGGTTTTCAAAATTATACATAAAGATCTCCACTATGTGGTCTAAGGGTTAAAATGTCATCCAAAAAATATGGAGAGAAGATAGAAGATAATAATATGAGATAGATAGATAAAAAAAAAAAAAAGATAATTACAATGTTATTTTGAAAGTTTTTAAAAAAAAATTTGTTTTTTAAGAAAAATTAAATCTTTATGAAGTAAAATAACATTTTATCTTTTCAATCTCTGCAGATTTGTATAAATTTTTATCCTCTTAGAAGTAATCATTTGCCTTTACAGAAACATGTCTGTATTTAAAAGCTAAAACGTTCATTTTTTCCAGGAGGCTGTTTTGAAAATTGCCCCAAATTTTTTAAATTTTCTTAAATTTTAAATTAAAAATTTTATTTTAAAATAACGGGGTGATATAACATTTTTTAATATTTTTGTTTGTTAAACCTGTTTTAAGTTGAATTAATTTAAAAAATAATTACTCACAATTGTGGAGAGCAGGAACCATGTTGAGTCCCGTAAATCCCTTTTGGATTTTTAAGAAGTAAGAAGAAATGCACAGTGTAGCACATGTGATTTGGGTTGATGACAAAAAAACAAATGTTCATACTTTTTTCCCCGAGACAGAGAGGAAAGGGTTTTTGTTTCCCTTTTAACCCCGGTCGGGTACTTTAACTATCAAAATTTTTTGGGAGTCCTCAAATTTTAAAACTTTTTTATAACTTAAGTTTTTAATCGCAATGTTTTCTTTAAATAGAGAAATTTATAAAAGCATCTTATAATTTTAAAAGGTTATTAATTAGAGAATGACAGTGATGAATGAATTGACACTGCAGTGGGTTGACTGAGGTTGAGTGAAAGGGGGGTGCAAAGGAGACTATTTTAAAAAACACGAGATGCTTCAAAAGAAGATTAGACAATTTTATTTTTTTTTTTTCAATTTTTTTTTCTTTTTTCAAAAAAAATTAAGGGGCACCTATTACATTACCCTTTTTTTTATTACCTTTATCTATTACCCATTATCGATTACCTTTATTTGATATTTTTTTGATTATACTTTATTTTTTTTTTCCTAAGTTGTTTTTTTTAAAAATTTTCTTTTCCTATTTTGCTTTTTTTTAAGGGGTTATAAACAAACACTTATTTTTTGGGGGTTCAATCAAAAAATGTATTAAAGGTTTTTATAAAATTTTTTTGGTTTTTTAAATTGACATTGGGGGATCAAATATTAAAGCATTCCAAAGGTATATTTTTACCCAAATTACCAATTGAATTTTATACAATTTACACATTTATGCACATTTTCATTATTAAAAAAAAAAATTTTAAGTTAAAATGGGTAAAAATCATAAATTTGGGTTTCAAAACATAAGTTTAATTGTATTTTTAAGCACGAATTTACCCAGCTACCTTGACAAAAAAAAATCTTATTTAGCTCAGTACGTTTTAAAACAAAGGAAAGGCAAGGGCTTCTTTTTAAGGAAAAAAAATTGCTTGACCACAATTCCCCCCAAAAAAACAAATTTAAGCTGGGATGAGTGAACAAAAACAATTTCTTGTCAAATAAATTTATCAGTGAAAAAGTTAAATATAAATAAGTATATATTTTTTTTATTTTATAGAAAAAAAATATATATTTTTTTAATTTTTTTTATTTTTTAAATTTTTTTTTATTCCAGACTAATTAAAATCAACTGAATTTTTTCATTAAAAAAATAAAAATCAATGATTATATAACAAATGGAAGGGGCAAAACAAAAAGGTTGTCACTTACAGACTGATGGTACATGGTTCTGAGGTTTAAATTGGGAAATGGTAAACATTATTTAAATTGGGAATAATCACTTTCACATATTGGGTTTGGATCAAAGTGATAGAGTAATATCACAAAGGTTTTTTCAAAAAACAAATTTGGGTTTTACACAAAAACACATTGCAACAAAAAGGTAATAAAGTTATATTATAAACTTTAGGGGGTTTCCAAAAGGGGAAATAAATCCTTCCATTAAATAAAGATTTTTTCATCAAAATTGTTCTTTTAAAAAAAAAAATTAAATAAGTGCAATTTTTAAAATTGGGGCACACAATAATATTAAAATCTCAATGAAAATTAAAAAGGGTTTGAAAAATTGATATTGGTTTTAATTTGACATAAAAAAAAAATATGGTGCTTCCTAAAAATTTAAAAAAAAAAATAACATTACATTATTACAACATGATTATGTTTAACTAAGGTTCAAAGACAGGTTTTAAATTTTTATTTTAATTATTTAAAACCTTTTAAGTTTTTTAACGATGTTTCCAATGTGACAAAGCAAATATATTTGTAAATGATATATTGATATGGTATTGTGATAAACTAGATCAGGAAATTTTCAATATTTTTTGGGGGGAATCTTTAATCAAGAATTAAAGTAAAAAAGTTTTAAATAAATAAAAGTTTTCAAGTTCCAAGAAAAGAAAAGGACTTGTTAAACAATTTAAATAACTGGCTTTACAATGAATTTAAATAAAGAAATGGTTTTATTAAAGGATCTTATCAAGCTCTTCAGAAAAATTTGATTGGTGGGTAAGTGTGATTTGACATGGGCGAGTTTGCAACCCCCATTTCCCCATTCATGCATAAAGAGACTGTGATGTGACTTTTTACAGTGAGAGCAAGCAAATGCCAGCCTGGGGCCACCATGATTTCACAGTTTGAAAGGGACGGGGGTTTTTTTTCTCACTGTGACAACCTGGAAAGTCAAAAAGTTGTTCCAATTATCAAATGGGCCCAGTGGATAGAAAAAAATCCCTTTATGGACCTGGTTTTATCTTTTTACAGAGGGTTTATGGACTGTTATGGACGTTAAAGGACGTTATCTAAAAGGGAAAATGAAAAGATTTTTTTAAGAGACTGTTTCATGTTTTTTTTGCTACAATCAAAAAAGATTCGCGAAAGGATAGGTCAAAATTTCTAATTATCATGGTCACCATAACTTCATTATTAATATTTAAATTGTGATTGCAATTGACATTTTAAATTTTATGTTTAGGTTCAATTTATATCTCCCCTCAAGAGGGGGGAAAATTTTTAAAAAGGTATTTCAATAAAAACACAGAAATTTTTTTTATTTTATAAAATTTTTAAAACACAGGCACACACACACATGGACATAGGGATAAATAAAGTTGCGGGATTTCTATTTTTTAAGTTTGGGAAGAGTGGTTAAAGCCGGTTTAGAGCCAGACCCAAAAAAGGATGAACCTAAAATATTTAGCTGTATTCCACATTGGTTTGTGTGATGCCTGAGCCAACTAGAGTCACACCCCACGGGGAATGTATATAAGAAGGGGGGTGGGAACCCGGGGGGGGGCCCGGGGCGGGCCAATAGACCCTTGGGAAAAAGTCTGTGGGGGGAAAAGGGCCCTGTGCTGGCCAGAAGAACCATTGAGGCCTAAAATCTGGTCTCGACGAAGGGAAAGGGGGCCCCTCCCAAATTAAAAAAACCGACTTCTATGGGAACGTTTGATACCAATTTTGGGATTTTTTTCTATGCTTTGTAACTTGAACGATTTTTTTTATAATCCTTGAAGAATTTTTAAAATAAAAATATTTTTTTTTATAAAGAAAAGGGGTTTAAAAATTTTCTGAAAACAGGGTTCGTTAAGAAAAAAAATAAGGGCCTAAGGTCTCTCCAAGTCATACGGGATCATAATTGTTACTTGCACTAATAAATATATTTTTTCCTAACCCTATTTTCTTTCATACCCCTTTAAACAAATTTTAGAACCCATAGGAAAAGTCCGTATTTGGAATTTTACGGGAAAACAATTACAGATGTGGAGGGATTTAAATTCACTCCCAAAAACACTACTTCGTGTGTAACATCATGGGAAATCTAAAAAAATCAGCCCAAAAATATCAGGGAAAAAATTGGGACTTGCCAATCTGTTTTATTTGGGTGCAGTTTCCAGATACCCGAAGGTGCCTGTTCATCTACAAACAAATAAACACAAGAACAAACACGATGGAATGTCCCCGCCCATATCGCTCAGGGAAGGGGAAGGGTTTTGTGTCTCAGAGGGAATTGCTTTGGTCCGACATGTGCATATCAACCCAAGAACAAAGCAAAAGATCTTTTGAAATGCTGCAGAAACGGTAAGATTGTGTCATTACCCCCTTAAAAGAGTCTGTAACAAAATGGGGAAAGGGCCCCCCCAGGAAGAAGCCATTATTCCAAAAAAAACATTTAAAAGCCAGATTAATTTTGCAAATTAAACAGGAACAAAGACGTAATTTTTGGAAATTTCTGTGGTCCGGGAAAACTAAAAAATTTAACTGTTTTGGGCCCAAAAAGCCCGTTTCAAATTTTGGGGGAAAAAAAAGAAGTTGGGGAACCTAAAACACCATTTTAATGTGAAAAACGGGGGGGGCGCTCATTTTGGGGTTTTTTTGCTGAGGAGGGACTGGGGCACTTCACAGAAAGATGGGATAATGATAAAAGAATTTTTGTGGAATATGAAAACAACATCCAAATATCAGCCAGTAAGCTTTGTAGAAAAATGTCTTTCAACGGACAAAAGACCCAGCAAATCCAAACTGGTTACAAAAGGGCTTAAGGAAAACCAAAATCAATGTTTTGAATGGCCACACAAAGCCCTTGATCTCAACCCATTTAAAATTTTTCGGGCAAAGTGATAAGGGGGGTGCGAGGGGAAAGGGAACCCAAAAATGGCTAGTTACACCAGTTCTGTCAGGAGGAATGGGCCAAAATTTGTACCAACTATTGTGAGAAGCTTGTGGAAGGATTCAAAACGTTTGACCCAAGTCATAAAGTTTAAGGGTGATGCTACCAAATACTACTGTAATGTATGTAAACTTTGACTTTGCCAAAAGTAATAAAAATTCCTTAAAAAAGTATCTCTCTCATTATTCTGGTATTTGGCAAATATATATAATTTTGTTTCCTAATTGACATAAAATTGGGAAGGTTTATTCTCTTTTCATGTCAAATAGTCAGAGAAACCTGCAGATGTGTCTTTTTATATAGTTTATGTAAACTTCTGGTTTCAATTGTATATGAATAAAAAGGGTAAGTCAAAGCCACAGGACACCCTTATATTTCAGAAGTGAAAGAGGTAACTACATACCTGAATACCCCAGCAAGGAATGTGTGAAGTGGCCTATCCTTTAGGCTATGTCCAAAACATAGCCACCATTTTGCGATCAAGGGCAAGTTTTTTCAATGAATGGAAAGGTGGTCTTGTAGAATATCAAAGAAGACCAGAAATTCTTAGAAATCGATTGCTGCAATCAGATTTGACCTTTGACTCACCATATATATAGGCAGTCCCCGACTTACAACGTTCTGACTTATATCCATGCCCTAGTTACAAACGGAGACTTTTGAGCTGGGCGTGCTGACATCACACACTGAGTCACAGCCCATAATAACCAAGTGCCAGCATGCCAAGGCAGCACATGAGATGCAGAAAGTGAGGGGAAATCTTCTAAACAAGGGCACAGACAGCAAAACAAAGGTATGTTCCCTGCACTATCCAAAACTAAAAATAAAACTAAAAAAATTAAATAATTTTAATTATTTATTTATTTAATAATAAATGTACCTTTTCCGACTTACATACAATTTCAACTTAAGAACAAACATACAGTCCCTATTCCGTTCAAAACCTGGGGACTGCCTATACATATATACACAACACCATTTATACTGAATAATATAAGAAGAATTTTACTTTCATACACGTCATTTTTGAAATCAGATTTTTTTTTATTAATACACTGTAACATAGTATAGCAGAGCATAAATACCAAACAGCACAGTGCAATGGTTAGAAAACACATAAATCTGTATAGATGCAAATAATCAAAAGAGCGTTGTTGTAACAATAAAACAGCTCATAACAACACAACCTCCCCCCCGTTCCAGGAGCTGCTTCGTAAAAAAAGAACATGTAGAAGGAAGGAATTAGGAGATGTGAGGAGAAAATAAACTCCTGCTGCAGTCAGGCATGAAGATCCTCAAAATATAGTCATACACATATTCTGTTCTGCACATAGACACAATCTAAAGGGTTTCTCCTCTGTATCCAAATCCTACTTATTAAATGAGTCCTTTTGCGTTAAGTAGAAAATAAAATTTCTCCAGCATGGACCTACAGGATTCCACTGGAATCTGGTGGACAATTCCAAGTAGGGTTTAAATTGTTTGCAGCTCCAGCACAGAAGACATTAAAGGGGTATTCTAACTATATTGACTAGTTTAAAATATTTACAAATTTCTATTTTTGATTTTGCTTCCCTTCAGAGTTAGAACAGTTCTTATCTCCTGCTTGTGTACACAAGCTTTCCTAGACTGCAGACAACCTTTCTCTGCTCGAGCACTGGCTGAGATGGTGATGTCGCTCCTTGCTGTGCTTTGTCAGCCACACAGAGGCTTGTTTATGTTTCTTGCTGACAAACTTTAACTCCTTAGAGCTCTGCAGACTTTGGTCCTGCTGTTTAAAGTATTTCATTACCAGTGTTCCACTGACAGGCTCAACTAGGACTAGCAGTTTTGAAATGTCAGTCACTGCTGTAGAAGCATTCACAGCCTGAAAAGGAAGTGGAAATCTGAAGCTGTAGAACCACCCACAGCCTGAACAGGAAGTTGGAGCTTGAAGCTGTAAAATGGCCCACAGCCTGAACAGGAAATGAGAGCCTGAAGTTGTAGAACAGCCTATAGCCTGAACAGGAAATGGAAGCCTTAAGCTGTAGAACTGCCGAAATCCTGAACAGGAAGTGGGACCTGAAGCTGTAGATCTGCCCACAGCCTGAACAGGAAATGGGAGCCTTAGGCTTAAGAACTATCCAAATCCTGAACAGGAAGTGGGACCTGAAGCTGTAGAAATGCCCACAGCCTGAACAGGAAATGGCAGCCTGAAGCTGTAGAACTGCCCAAATCCTGAACAGGAAGTGAGAACTGAAGCTGTAGAACTGCCCAGAACCTGAACAGGAAATGGGAGCCTTAAGCTGTAGAACTGCCCAAATCCTGAACAGGAAGTGGGACCTGAAGCTGTAGAAATGCCCACAGCCTGAAAAGGAAATGGGAGCCTTAGGCTTTAGAACTGCCCAAATCCTGAACAGGAAGTGGGACCTGAAGCTGTAGAACCACCCAAATCCTGAACAGGAAGTGAGAACTGAAGCTGTAGAACTGCCCAGAACCTGAACAGGAAGTGGGAGCCTGAATCTGTAGAACCGTCCACAGCCTGAACAGGAAGTGGGATCTGAAGCTGTAGAACAGCCCATAGCCTGAACAGGAGGTGGGACCTGAAGCTGTAGAACCAGTATGGTGTGAAACGAGATGTTCTTAAACAACCTCTCAGTCTTCCACGATCGAATAAAGACAACGCGCTGTGATTCTAGTCAAAGATGATCAGAATTAATTTTATGGAGTTACAGTACCTTTTAAAGGTTTTAGGCATGTCTATTAAAACAGGCGGTTACATCATAATTCAATCCTTGATAAAAGCTATGGTATAGGCCATATGTTACAAACCAATCAGCACATTTAATGTACATATTGTGTTACTAATTATTAGAATTATTAGAATACGTTGACTCCCTCTCTAGGATTTAATGATTAATCTTTGATGGCATTTAGCACAGATACAATGTTTGTATGTCATTAAAATTTAGGATACGATGTGCTGTTTTCTACAGCTAGGCAAATAGTATGCCCTCTAAAGCAAATGGCGTGATGGTAAAAACATACATGTTTATGCATTTTTAGGATCAGAGTACATATCTAGTCAGCATTTTCAGATTATTAGCACCAGATATTCTAACATTCAGATTCTAGCTAACATTTAGATTCTAGCTAACATTTAAAATGGCTGACATAAATGAAAATGGATGCCTAGATTATCATTTCATATTAAAGTTAATTCAGGTTCTACTTCATTTTCTCTCTTGTTAATTGCATCATCATTTTAATTTTAATACATAGTACCTCTGGGATTCATTGAGAAGGGGTATCTCTTGTTTTTCATCTGCAGCAGTATTGATGTTGACATTCATAATGTTTTGACCTTTAGACCTTTTAGGTCCTTTAGAAACTCTCCTTATGATCATCCCAATACCTTTGATCAAAGATCAGATGGAAGAGGCAGGACAATTAAAAATGTGGGTGAGGTTGAGACTTGGCTAAGTCCACTGAAACCATCCCACCGAACGCCACTGAACCAATTGGCTGGGTTTAACCAGGAAAACCACTTGCTCACTGGGCCTGCAGCTCGGAACTTATTTTTCAGCTCAAGTATTTTGTGGGCGTGTAAGTCTATTCTGACTGAAAAATTGGAATCTATGTATTTGCAGCAGGCACGGCCAATTATGACGCAGATGCCGCTTTGGAGTGCCATGAGGTAATCTAAAACTAAGATGTGTTGATTTAACACTTTCGCGTGGAACTTGGTGATGGTTGTGGAGTATTTCAAATGGCATCAAAATATCATCTGTGATGTGTCAAAAGTGATCCTAGCTGTTCAATGATGAGTGCGTTGTGTTATCATATTATACTCCCTGCAAATGGGAAGGGGGTTAAAGCGTAAAAGACCGGATTGAACTTGATCAAAGGCTTGCGAGATTCTGTTCTTTTTTGATTGTATATCTTGGTATTTGGTCAATATCGATTTCGTTTTGTGAGACAGACCATGTAGCCATTGTCAATCTTGCAAATAGTACGTGTGCTCACTCCGTTGTATGGAAGAAACTTGTATGTGTAGGAACCACATACATAATACAAGTTGTCAGGGAGAATGATATGTCCACCTCTTAAATTAGTGAATAATCTGTAGGCAATTTCAGATGCATACCATAGAAGGGGTTGTACTCTAGGGGATGGACACCAATATATTTGAAAAAGTCCTTTGATTGGGTCCTTGCAACTCATGGTACTGGAGTCAAATTCTGAGCTGTTCATCAGTTCTACTAATATGTTGGAGGCTTTATCCATGAGTTGATAAGTAAGACCAGTGAATACTGAAGTGTTTGACTGTTTTCCTACTCCTAAGGGATGTGAAGTTGTGCAAAATACTACTTCTAAAGTGTCCAAATCTATGGGGATGTACCCTAAATCTGTGTTTGTAGTGTTCACTCTGCTGCATCTGAGGGGTGTTGAACCATTCCCACATATGGATAAGAATTTGAGGTTAACCATTGAAAGATCACGTACTGCAACCCACCACAGGGGTGAAGACTAGTGTTGAGCGATTATTATCGACAAAGTTGAAATCGGCACAGTTTTTATGTTGATAGAAATTTTTAGATCATTCGATAATTTAGGTTAAATCTGTTGCATCATCTATTAAGATCGCGCCATTTTCGGTGCTTCCTGTATTTTGCGGCCAAGCAAATCAGCTTACAGATAGAGCAGGGTGAGATGTGTGTGCGATGTCATGACTGGGATGTGTATGGTGCGATTAGCTGGAAAAAATACATGACCTCATTTTAACATAGAACAGCGTTTCTGTTCAGCCTCAGTGTCTCTCAGCGTCTAAGAGCAGAAGGACGTGCGCTCTGCTTGTGTCCAAAAAGCCTCTAGCGAAATTATTTCTATTTCTTCACAGAGTAACCTTACTATTAGCTATGATCCTACAATTTAGTTAGATTAGAGATGGAAGATTTTATGTAGTTAGCTAGAGATTTTAAGGAGCATCGACCGCTGTAAACAGTCACGGAGGGAGGGAATTGGGGGGGGGGGTGGGCGCGGGGCGAACACAGACAAGCTCTATAAAGATTACTGGATAAAAAAATAATCTTGTATTATTTGAATACTTAACAGAATACATGTTTTTTGACTTTGGCGCACTACAGCTTGTTCATTGAGGCAGCTTGCACTTAAATTTGAATACAGCAATTTTCTAGTTCACACATGGTTGAATTGAAGGTGCCAAAAATATCTTGTATTATACAGAATACATAACAGATAAGTGTTTTTTGACTTTGGCGCACTACAGCTTTGTTCATTGAGGCAGCTTGCACTGAAATTTGAATACAGCAATTTTATAGTTCACCCACAGGTGAATTGATAGGGCCAAAAACACCTTGTATTATCCGAATACATTTCAGATACGTGTTTTTTCACTTTGGCGCAGGCCAGCTTTTGTGATAGATCTACTTTGCAGTTATCATTTGAATCCAGCAATTTTGTTTTGATTTTGAGGGATTGAGAAAGCTGTGATTTGCCAGGTCTTTTAATAAGAGACTTTCCAAAAACTCTTCCAAACCTTCTAAAAATTTTTATTTTTCTGAACATGGAGCGAAATTCAGGTGGTAAAGTGAGCAAAGAGGCGGGTAGGACATGGAGGTAGAGGTACGATGAGAAGGTGCTCCTTCCAGTGCTGGCGGACAACACGCATGCCAGCGGATCGTCAGTTGCAGGCAGTCGGTCCTGTCATCGCTGGGTCAGGGCCCTGGGAATCTCAGAACGAACCAGTGTGCACCAATCGTCCTTCAGTGGTTAAGGCAAACCTGCATCAGCAGTCTTACCTCCTAGTCCTCCAAGTACGGCCAACAAATGTTCATCATCTGCATCACCAGCAACCCGTCCATACATGAAGCAGCCCAAAATGTCATACTCGTGTACCCCCCACTGTGGATAATCAATTTTCTGAAGACATCATTGATGGACAAAATGCGGTTGGGGTCAAGAAGGCATGTTTAAAAGATCAAGAGGCCAAAGGAGGATGATTTTTCTCTGGCTTTCTGTCGCCAGTTTCTGATCCCATCAGAGGAGGAGAAGGAAGCCGGTCAATCGGCAAAAATCCCGGGCGGTCGGCAACGCCTTGCAGTCCTCTTGCTTGTAGCCCGCAGCTCCTGATGCAAGAATGCAGGTCGGACCCAGTCACCTGTGTTGATTGATGATGACGGACATTGCGATTCGAACGTGGTCTTTTCAGCAGAATTTGCTTGCGAGCGCTTCATCACTGGACGAGGAGGAAGACGATGGGGTAGTGTCAGTACGGGTTCCGCCTCAAAAAGGGAGAGGGCGGTCGCAGAAGTCCGCTGATATGATTCCGCCAGCCACGGTCAGCGCAAACCCCGCTCCTCGCTTATCGCCGTCAAAAAGGTCCAGGACCTCTCAAGCCTGGGCCTTCTTTGAGCAAGCCTCTGATTCACCCAGCGATGTCATATGCCGCCTTTGCCGTAAACGCATAAGTAGAGGCAAGAACCTTAGGTGGTTAACCACCACCAACATGTCTAGTCACATGCAGCGAATGCATGAGTTGAAATGGAGGCAACACTTGGCCAAAAAAGGCCAGACCGACGCCGGGCCTCCAACCACTGTCACACCCTCTGTCTCCGCCTCCTCCTCCCCGCCACCACCAAGCGTTCCTCAGCTGCCCATGTCTCTCAGAGTCATGATCAGGGATCAGCCTCCGCTTCAGCCTCCACCGTCGCCCGAGTACCACCAGCACCACCAGAGACCCATCCTACCCTTCTCCTTCCGCCAGTTTGACGACCTGCACGCCGTACAGCGGCCAGTCTAGCAGCCAGCCTTCTGTCTTCCAGGTTTGGGAGCAGAAGAAACACTTTAACCCAAACCATCCCAAAGCCAAAAGCCTGAATGTCGGCATTGCCAGGCTTTTGGCCTTGGAAATGTTGCCTTTCCGTCTGGTGGACACAGATGGGTTCCGCCACGTCATGGCCCTTGCCTGCCCCCAATACCAGATGCCGAGCAGGCATTTCTTTGCCAGAAAAGCCGTCCCTGCCCTGGCCAGCCACGTGTCATCTAAAATTTCAAGCGCGTTGTCTGCATCTGTGGCCGGAAAAGTCCATCTGACCACCGACACATGGACTAGTAAGCACGGCCAAGGCCGCTATATCTCTGTGACAGCTCACTGGGTGAGCTGGGTGGATGTCTCTGGGGGTGACGGTGGCTCTCAGGCTCGGCGCTCGCTCTTCAAAACCGCAGGAATGGTGCAGGGTTCTTTCCCCCAAGGTCCTCTGGTTGGCCATCACAGTGACCAGAGAAACCAGGGCCGTGTGAAATTAATCTGTCTTGGAGATCGGTCCAACACAGGTCAGGAGCTGTGGACGGCACTCCGCAATGAGATGCGAGCGCTTGCGCTTGGGTGCCAAGAACTTGTTCAAAGGCCAAGGTGGTGTGCGGATAACGGCGAAATCTGCTGGCCGCCCTTAAGATCGGTAGGCTGGAGCACTTCCCTTTGCTGGCACATGTCATGAACCTTGTCGTCCCAGGAAATTTCTTAAAGAGCTACCCGGGTCTGGACGACGGCTTGCTGCGGAAGGCTGCGAAGTCTAAGTTCGCAATTCCGCCGTTCGACCCGTTTGTTCCCGCCTGGCTCGTTGCAGCGTCAGCTCGCCTCCCCGTCAAACCCGTCTCATTGTTGACGTGGCAACACGCTGGCAATTCAACCCTCAATGCTCCAGCGATTGTGGCAGCAGCGCTTACCATTACGGCAAGTACGAAGTGACACATGGCCATGGAACAAGCAAGACGGTGCTGACCTCGAGGTGTTGAGCCACCGAGAGTGGAGGCAGGTGAACGAGCTCTAGCCAACCATCCTTGCCAGTTTTTGAAGGAAGCCCACCAAAATGGTCAGTGCAGGACAATGCCCTTGTCAGCATGAGCTTTGTGTTGAATCTTCAGTTCTGGAACGATCGTTGGACACCTGAAAACAACAGGTTCCGCCAGCGATGGAGGAGGAGACGGAAACAGATGCGGACACGGAGCCTTTTCTCTCCATTCAAATCCAAAGGCCCGGACAGTTTAACAATTTCATCGGTCTTCATTAGGCGTGGTTCGGGGTACCAGAGCTAAGTGCAAGGTGGCGCATCAGCTATCAGGGAATCATCTCAGGCAAGTCAGGGGACTGTGTTGAAGTGTGCCAGAGGCAGCGGAGGAGGAGGAGGTATTCCTAGACCCCGACGTTACCGACGTCCCTGCCTTGGAAAAGAGGTTGGCGCGAATTTGAGGGGGAGGAGGAAGATGTGGAAGATCAGTTTGCTAGTGCCCTCGACCCAGAGGTTTGGGGAAAATCAAGGCTCCATCTCTACATGAGTGTTTGGGGATGCTCCATTTCCTCCAACATGACCCTTGCTTTAAGGCCATCAAATGAAAACAGTTATGGGTGGCCACCCTCCTGGATCCCCGGTACAAAACAAAAATCAGCACTTTCCTTCCACCCACCCAAATAGGGAGTAAAGTGCAGGAATGGAGAACCTTGCTGATTGATCAAACTGGAGACATCTGTTGCGTTGCTTCTTTCCCCCAAATGTCAGGGTTTGGAACAATCAGCGACGTGACACCCAGTAGAGTGCAAGTAGCCGTAGCGGCAGCAGCAGCAGGGCAAAGGTGGCAGAAGCCTAATGGGTGACCTCTGGCAATGTTTATTTACCACCTCACCAACGCATGCAATGCAGGGCACACATCCAACACACAGAGACCAGCTTAAGATCATGGTGCACGACTATTTGCGTCTCAACACCGATGTTTTTGGATGTGTTCCGAACCCAATAGACTTCTGGGTATCCAAAATGGACGAATGGCCCGAGGTCGCTCGCCACGCCATAGAGGTGTTGTCCTGCCCAGCAGCCAGCGTCATATCTGAGCGGACCTTCAGCACAGCTGGAGGAGTCATTACAGACAAACCCCAATGGCCCCAATTGCCGAGGTCACTGATTAGTTGCCGGTCTACTTCACATTCTTCTTCAAACAGAAATGGTCCTCTTGAAAAAATGTTTTTTAAAATGATCATTTCTTACTCCCAATTTTTATTCTTTTTTCCCAACAGTTCATTTTTCTGGTTTTGCTGTGAGGAGACTGTAAAGACAGCAAAAGTTTCATGACAACACCGTATTCCATTTACTCACTTTATCTTTAGAAGTTTTCGCATTGTCAATGGTTTGAGGTCATGTTGCTGTGAGATACAGCTAAAATTTATGGTCCTTTGGAACAGAAATGTGGCTTTTAAGTGCCATTTCTCCCTCACAATTTTTAATAGTGGCTGAGAAGTCATATTTATAATTTTTTGAGGTCATGTAGATGTGAGATACAGAAATAATCATGGTCCTTTGGAACAGAAATGTGGCTTTTTTTTCATTTCTCCCTCACAATTTTTAAGGTGGTGAGAAGTCATATTTATAGTTTTTTGGGGTCATGTAGCTGTGAGATACAGCAATAATCATGGCCCTTTTGGGAACAGAATGTGGCTTTTAAGTGGCATTTCTCCCTCACAATTTTTAAGAGTGGCTGAGAAGTCATTTTTATAATTTTTTGGGTCATGCTGCTTTGAAATGCAGCAATACCACAGGTCCTATTATAAAAAAATGTTGTTTCTAACAGACATTTTTTCTTCAAAATTGTCAAAAGCTGCTCAAGGGTCATGTTTGGAATTTTTGGGGGCATTTTGCTTTGAAATGCAGATATACTACATGTCATATAAAAAATAAAATGTTGTGTCTAACAGACATTTGTTCTTCAAAATTGTCCAAAGTGGCTCAAGGGTCATGCTTTGAATTTTTGGGGGCTTTTGGGTAGAAATGCAGCTATAAAACAGGGCCTATTATAAAAAATGTTGTTTTCAAAACAGACATTTTTTCTTCCAATTGCCCAAAGTGGCTAAAGGGTCATGCTTTGAATTTTTGGGGCTTTTTGCTTTGAAATGCAAGCTATACTACAGGTCCTATTATAAAAAAATGTTGTTTCTAACAGACATTTGTTTTCACAATTTGTCAAGAGTGGCTCAAGGGTGATGGTGCTGTCAGAAACAGGAATAGGTAGGACACTGTTAATGGAACACATATTGCAAAATGACTTGTTTTTGCAGATCTTTAACATAGCTATAATCCCTGTATTGAGACAACCCTTTTTAAAACAATTAAAAAAAGAGAAACAAAGACATGGTGGGATTCCATCCTATTTTAAAAATGTGTTTTCTAGAATTAAGCTACTAAAAAACTTGCTGTACAAAATAGTTGGTAAAAAAATTCCTTGAATTGTACAAGGGAAGTACAGGAAAACTTGACCCGATGTAGGTTTATTCAGAGGGGCATGGAGTTTGGAGCACGGACAGAGAACAAAGTACAGAGACAATTTCCTCCAGCACGTTGAGTAAATAAGAAAAAGAATGCAAGAAAAAGGGCCCCCTGGGTGGAACAGGAGCGTTAAACACCAGTATTTCCAAGTGAAGCTCAATTGGTCCGCATCATACGGAGGGGCAAGCGCTACAGGAAGGGACAGTATATGTCCAGTGATAAAAATGGTGGTTGAAAGACTCCTATTTCCCGGGACTTTTTAATCTGTGGGTCAGGACAGGGTTTTAAAAGTCATTCTGCGGTACAGGACAGATATAGTTAATGTCCAAATTCAACTATAATGGTGGTTCAAAGACTCCTTTTTCGGCCTTTTTAATTTGGGGGTCAGACAGGTTTAATGGTCATACTGCGGTCCAGGACAGGTAAAGTCAATCTCCAGTTCAACTAAAATGGTGGTTGAAAGACTCCTTTTCCCGGTACTTTTTAATCTGTGGGTCAGACAGGTTTAATGGTCATTCTGCGGTACAGGACAGATATAGTCAATGTCCATTTCAACTAAAATGGTGGTGAAAGACTCCTTTTTCCGGCACTTTTTAATCTGGGGTCATGCAGGTTTGGGGCTCATGTGGGCCAGGGGCAGGTATAGTCAATGTCCAGTTAAACTAAAATGGTGGTTGAAAGACTCCTTTTTCCGGCCCCTTTTTAATCTGGGGGTCATGCAGGTTTGGGGCTCATGTGCGTTCCAGGACAGGGATATTCAATGTCCAGTTCAAGTAAAATGATGGTTCAAATCATTACTGCCCTTTTGGCACTTTTTAATTTGTGGGGGGATGCAGGTTTAAGGGTCATGCTGTGTTAAAGACAGGGATTTGTGAATGGTGTGTGATTTTTTTTCTGTGGCTTTTATAACCTAAGTGTGTTGCCTAAGATGTAGCACGTATCCATTTGACTGTTGTGGATGTTAATTCCAGCTTCTCCAGCCCTGTTTGGGTGTAAGAATGAAGGTGTTGTTGCTCTCCCATAGACTTTAATGGTCATCGCTCATACTCTACTGTTCACTATCGACTATCTTGTCGATGATGGTCGACTATCGACCATCGAACAATGTCGATGGCCAACGTAATCGCTCAACACTAGTGAAGACCAATCTGCAATTGGTAAGGCAACGTGTTATTGTACCTTGAAAGACTAGAGTTGTCTGGAAATGTGTAAGTGTCGTTTTCCTCTAAAATGAGCTTCTCAATGGGAACAGGTGTGACAATGAAAGGCATGGATTGTGAGGATACAGGTGAATGTGTGCATATACAGCAGTCTTATAGGCCTGTATGTTTAGCTATGGTGTTGTGCATTTTAAGTAATTTATTATCCCATTCTTCTTGTAAGTGTTCATGTAGCTCACGTTTGAACCTTATAGACTCTACCTGATCTTAACACCATATTATGCATCTAGCCTCGTACCCATTATGTTTGCAGTAGTATTCAATGCAATCATATATAACCGATGTGCTTTTCTGGGTCCTGGAGTAGTAAGCATGGATCCATGTCCCTCTTCCTTCGACTTTCACACTTGAAGGGGTTGTCATCAGGACCTGACACGGACCATCCCACCTTTCTGTAAGAGAACCAGAACGTAAGAACTTACGAATCATAACAAAGTCTCCTGGTTTGACATTGTGGCAAGCAAGAGTAGGAACAGGTTGCGTGTCCCCTACTTGACGATATAAATCTCTCAATTTCTTTTGTAGTTTTAGCACATAATCCACATTAAGAGTTAACGCTGAGTGTTGAGTCTCTGGAGGTGAGAGTGAGTGATTAGGCAATTTTCCAAACAGGATTTCATAAGGTGATAGTTGTAGCACCCTCTTTGGGGTACTGCACATGTCCCATAAAACAAGAGGTAAGGCATCTGGCCACCTCATACCAGTTTCTTTGCAACATTTTGCTAACTTTTCTTTAAGAGTACGAATATATCTCTCGACTTTGGAGTATGATATGGCGAGTGTAACTGCTGTTTTATACCAATCATAGCACAAATGGTCTGGAATACATTACCAGTGAATGCATCCCTGATCACTGGAAACAACCTTTGGGATACCCAGAGGCGTAACTTCAAGCTCTTGGGCCCTGGTGCGAAAAGTGAAATGGGGCCCCCCAGTTACCATGCACCATTTACAATGCTGGTATCCTCTTATGTGGCAGGAGGGCTTTTGGGCCCCCTCAGGCTGTTGGGCCCGGTAGCACCTGCTACCGCTGCACCCCCTGTAGCTACGCCCCTGGGGATACCATATCTGCATACAAACTCTTTGCAGATCTTTGCAGCAGCTTTGGTAGCCATCTGAGATGAAGTGGGGTACGCTTCAATCCATCTTGAAAATTGATCAATGCAAACCAAGACATACGATAACCTTTCTACCTTTGGTAGCTGAATTAAGACTACCTTTAGGATCTGGAAAGGGCCTGTGGTTGATGGGAGGTGTGAAGGTGGGGTTCTCACTGTTCCCCCAGCATTCTGCTGGAGGCACGTTAGACACGACAGACACTTCCTCTCTGCAACTACAGTGAAATCTGGTGCGCACCAGTATGTTAAAACCAAATTTCGCATCGCTGTTTTACCACAATGGGTTAGCCCGTGCGCAGCATCTTCTATCGCTGGCAAAAGCGATTTTGGGGCCACGGATTTACCTTCACTGTTAGTCCATAGGCCCTCAGAATTCTGGGTGCACCCCATAACCTTCCATCAGGCCTTTTCCTGTGGAGAGCAATTGGATTGCATAGTTTTCGAAGTTTCAAAATCAGGTAAAGAAACAACATCAGTTTTTACAGGCATCATGTTAACACAAAGTATTTTGCTTGCTGCGCTTTTTTCAGCCATGTCAGCTCTGTGATTCCCATGTGCAATCGGATCATGGCTTGAAGTGTGTGCTTGACACTTAACAACTGCTATCTCTTTTGGAAGAAGCAACTTAGCGATCTCTTTGGCATAACTCACTGGGGAATCTTTAGCAGTCAGGAAATTTCTCGTTTTCCATATGGTACCAAAATCATGAACAACGCCAATGGCGTATCACGAATCAGTGTAAATGTTTACTGTCTTGCCTTCTGACAATTCACATGCCTTAATGAGGGCAAGTAACTCATCTCACTGGGCAGAATGAGGGGGATCTAAAGTTTCAGCGTACACAGTAGTATAATCATCTACCACAGCATATCCAGATGTTAATGTACCTGACTCATTTTGTCAGTGACAACTGCCATCTACATACAGTATTAAGTCTGTGTTATCAAGTGGTTCCTCTCTCAAATCTGGGCACGGCAGAGTTAAAGTTTGGGTATGCGCCAAACAATCATGGTCTCCGTTCCCCTCAAAGCTTTCTTCTACATCGGGGCTCTCTTCTTCTCTACCCTCCTCTCTCTGAACCTCATGTGGCAACAATGTAGCAGGGTTCAATTTAGAGCACCGGTGTAGGTGGATGTGACTAGGCTGAAGGAGCGCGAGCTCCCACCTTGTGAGACTTGTGCCTGTGTGACTTGTTTTGTACGCTGACAATTCAGGAGTGCATGCACAGAACGGGGAACCCAGACATTCAAAATGTGCATCAATACCAATTCGGCAGTTTTCTCTACAGCAAATGCAGCAGCCGCTACGGCCCTAAGGCATGCATGCATTCCTTTAGCAACTGGATCTAACTGACCACTATAGTAAGCTACTGGTCTATTAGCTTCATTATGAATCTGAGTTAGCACGGCCTGTGCATGTCCTTGGACCTCATGGCAGTACAAATGGAAGGGTTTTGAGTAGTCAGGTAGGCCTAGAGCAGGGGCTGAGAGGAGAGCTTTCTTGAGCTCCTCAAAAGCCATCCTGGTCTCGTCAGTGTGTGTAAAAGGTCCATATCACTGGGGAGGTCCATATCACTCCCACCAAGGCTCTTCTCCCACGATTGCTTAGTTTTGTTGGACGGCCAGGTCAAGGAAGAGTTGTGGTCGTCCAAAACTTCTTTCATTTAAGGATTATGGAGGCCACTGTGCTCTTAGTGCTGCAGAAATTCTTTTGTAACCTTGGCCAGATCTGTGCCTTGCCACAGTTCTGTCTCTGGGCTCCTTGGGCAGTTCCTTAGACATCAGATTCTCATGTGCTCTGACATGCACCGTGAGCTGTGAGGTCTTATATAGACAGGTGTGTGCCTTTCCTAATCAAGTCCAACCAGTTTAAATAGACACAGCTGGACTCCAATGAAGGAGTAGAACAATCTCAAGGAGGATCAGAAGGGAATGGACAGCATGTGAGTTAAATATGAGTGTCACAGTAAAGGGTATGAATACTTATGACCATGTGATATTTCAATTTTTGTTGTTTAATGAGTTTTCTAAATTATCTACATTTCTGTTTTTTTTCTTTCAGATGTGAGGGGGGGGGGGGGGGCAGAGTGTACATTAATCAGCAAATAAAATGAACTTTTTGGATCTTACCAAATGGCTGCAATGAAAGAAAGAGTGAAAATTTTAAAGGGATCTGAATACTTTCCGTACCCACTGTATAAGTGTATACGTGTATATATATATATATATATATATATTTATATATATATTTTATATATATATATATATATATTATATATATATACTTTCCTTATTCAGGCTTTTCTCAAGCCTCTTGGGCCCAGAGCCTCTTGCCAGCTCATCTGCTGCTCCACACTGCAGGTAGCAGACCACACACCCCCGATACCCTGCAAGCACAGGCCTTTTTTAGGCCTCCAGAGCTCTGCACAAAACATGTCCTGGAACGTAGGAACAGCCACCCACCCATCTGCAGCTGTTGCGGGAAAGCCAGCCCATAAGGGCTGGACATCAGCCGTACTACATACAGCTGTCAGCAACCTAGTGTTGCTGACAGATAACCACGGGCTTCCCCCACCAAGGGCCTGTTTTTTCTAGGAGGAATCCTGACGTATGCCACATGGTGTCGCTCTGCCACAATATATATATATATATATATATGTCATGTCAGGGGAGGTGCAGTGGGCCCTGACTGCCACTCAGCCCACTGTCCCTGCTTACTTGGCGTGCTGCCCTAGATGGCAGACCCCAGCTGGACGACAAACCCTACACTACTTAAGTGCAAGGCCATCAGGGGATAACAGAGTCAGACAGTTAGGTTCGGTAACAGTATGGTACAACAAAGTCATGAATCAGGAACCAAAAGAATAACCAGGAGCAAGCAAAGAGTCAAACACAGGAGGTCACGCGGTACAGAATAGAAGTCAAACACGAGGTCAAGAGACAGGCCGAGGTCAGGTAAACTGGAGTCCATAAACAAACAAAGGTAACAGGGAGATCGCAAAGGATAACCTTTCTCAGGCAACAACAGACGGAGTAAGCCGGTTTAAATGAGGTGCCCGGACACCTCCCCAGCAGCCGATTGGTGCGGCCTCCGAGCCCTCCTATTGGCCAGTGTGACACACCCTCTGATCTGATTAGCAGCCGAGGTGTCACTCCTAGATTCAACAGCCAGGCTTCTCCCTTGGTGTGTCGACTGGCCAGAGGGATTAACCCCTGCAGCGCCTTGCTGCTCCTCGGCGGAAACGTGCGCCGTGACATATATACATATATAAACATCACCATTTATGCTGAATAATATAAAAAGAATATTACTTTCATACACGTCATTTCTGAAATCAGAATTTTTTTTATTAATACACTGTAACATAGTACCGCAGAGCAGAAATACCAAATAAATAACACAGTACAATGATTATAAAAGATGTAAATCTGTATAGATGCAAATAATCAGAATAACAGTGTGGTAACAAAAAAACAGCCCATAACAACATCCCCACCCCTCCTGTTCTAGGAGTTGCTCCACAAAAAAAAAGGGAACACATAGAAGGAATGTGGAGATGCGAGGAGAAAATAAACTCCTGCTGCAGTGAGGCATGAAGATCCTCAAAATATAGTCATACACATATTCTGTTCTGCACATAGACACAAACTAAATGGTTTCTCCTCTTTTCCCAAATCCTACTTATTAAATGAGTCCTTTTGCGTTAAGTAGAAAATAAAATTTCTCCAGCATGGACCTGCAGGAAAACCACTGGAGTCTGGGGGAACATTCCAAGTAGGGTTTAAATTCCTTGCAGCTCCAGCACAGAAGACATTAAAGGGGTATTCTAACTGTATTGACTAGTTTAAAATATTTACAAATTGCTGTTTTTGATATTGCCTCCCTTCAGAGTTAGAGCAGTTTTTATCTCCTGCTTGTGTACACAAGCTTTCCTAGACTGCAGACCACCTTTCTCTGCTCGAGCACTGGCTGAGATGGTGATGCCGCTCCTTGCTGTGCTTTGTCAGCCACACAGGGACTTGTTTATATTTCTTTCTGACAAACTTTAACTCCTTAGAGCTCTGCAGACTTTGGTCCTGCTGTTTGAAGTATTTCATTACCAGTGTTCCACTGACAGGCTCAACTAGGACTAGCAGTATTGAAATGTGAGTCGGTACTGTAGAAGCATTCACAGCCTAAACAGGAAGTGGAAATCTGAAGCTGTAGAACCAACCACAGCCTGAAAAGGAAATGGGAGCTTGAAGCTTTAAAATGGCCCACAGCCTGAACAGGAAATGAAAGAACAGCCTATAGCCTGAACAGGAAATGGGAGCCTGAAGCTGTAGAACCACCCACAGCCTGAACAGGAAGTGGGAGCCTGAAGCCGTAGATCTGCCCACAGCCTGAATAGGAAGTTGGACCTGAAGCTGTAGAAATTCCCACAGCCTGAACAGGAAGTGGGAGCCTGAAGTTGTAGAACCAACCACAGCCTGAACAGGAAGTGGGACCTGAAGCTGTAGATCTGCCCACAGCCTGAACAGGAAGTGGGTGCCTGAAGCTGTAGATCTTCCCACAGCCTGAACAAGAAATGGGATCCTGAAGTTGTAGAACAGCCCACAGCCTGAATAGGAAGTGGGAGCCTGAAGCTGTAGAACTGCCCAAGTCCTGAACAGAAGGTGGGAGCCTGAAGCTGTAGAACCACCCACAGCCTGAACAGGTAGTGGGACCTGAAGCTGTAGATCCGCCCACAGCCTGAACAGGAAGTGGGAGCCTGAAGCTGCACAACCACCCACAGCCTGAACAGGAAGTGGGAGCTGAGCTGTAGAACCGCCCACAGCCTGATCAGGAAGTGGAGTCTGAAGCTGTAGATCTGCCCACAGCCTGAACAGGAAGTGGGATCCTGAAGTATAGAACCACCCATAGCCTGAACAGGAAGTGAGAGCCTGAAGCTGTAGATCCGTCCACAGCCTGAACAGGAAATGGGAGCCTGAAGCTGTAAAATATAATACATGAAAAAAACTTTTGAGATTCTTAGTTCACATGTTTTGATCAAAAAATGCTTATGTCACCCCCGGCTTACAACGGCGTCTCAAGTCGGGTGGTCCTACTCTATCTATTACCTCTCACTAGAGCCAAATTCAGACTTCTCATTAGGCCAACCGGCCTCCATAATCCAGAGAGAAAAATAAAAAAGGCACCAACCTTGCACGCTTACTGCACTGATATAACAAGCTGTGGAAGTGGCTGGGGTGCAAGAAACCAAAATGGAGGCATCCATTCCTCCCTCTATAAATTAAAATCAATATGTGCCAAATGCAACATATAGTTCTGCACAAAAAAAAAAACACATTTCTGAAAAACACAATGTGAACCTGGGTGCCACTGGCTTGACTGCGGCATATATTTATATATATATATTTATATAATATACACTCACCGGCCATTTATTAGGGACACCATGCTAGTACAGGGTTGGACCCCCTTTTGCCTTACAGAACTGCCTCAATTCTTCGTGGATATTTGATTCAACAAGGTGTTGCAACGATGCTCAATTGGTACCAAGGGGCCCAAAGAGTGCCAAGAAAATATTCCCACAACCATGACACCACCCCACCAGCCTGAACCGTTGATACAAGGGCAGGATGGATCCATGCTTTCATGTTGTTGACGCCAAATTCTGACCCTACCATCGAATGTCGCAGCAGAAATCGAGACTCATCAGACCAGGCAACGTTTTTCCAATCTTCTACTGTCCAATTTCGATGAGCTTGGGCAAATTGGAGCCTCAGTTTCCTGTTCTTAGCTGAAAGGAGTGGCACCGGTGTGGTCTTCTGCTGCTGTAGCCCATCTGCCTCAAAGTTGGCCGTACTGTGCGTTCAGAGATGCTCTTCTGCCTACTTGGTTGTAACGGGTGGCTATTTGAGTCACTGTTGCCTTTCTTATCAGCTCGAACCAGTCTGCCCATTCTCCTTTGACCTCTGGCATCAACAGGCATTTCGCCCACAGGACTGCGCTCACTGGATGTTTTTTCTTTTTCGGACCATTTTCTGTAAACCCTAGAGATGGTTGTGCGTGTAAATTCCCAGGAGATCAGCAGTTTCTGAAATACTCAGACCAGCCCTTCTGGCACCAACAACTCATGCCACGTTCAAAGGCCTCAAATCACTTTCTTCCCCATACTGATGCTCGGTTTGAACTGCAGGAGATTGTCTTGACCATGTCTACATGCCTAAATGCACCGAGTTGCCGCCATGTGATTGGCTGATTAGAAATTAAGTGTTAACGAGCAGTTGGACAGGTGTACCTAATAAAGTGGCCGGTGGTGTATATATATATAATATAATATATATATATATATATATATGTGTATATATAAAGGCAAACAAAGAAAAAACGAGGGGTAAAATTATTTAAACCTGCGCTCAGTGCTAGTAGAAAAGGATTCCAAGAATAAAAAGTTTTGAATCTTTATTCATATAAAATGAAGTGCGCGTCACTTCTAGGCAAATATAGTAGTGAAAAATATATAAAATATATATAAAAAAGATAGAACCCGACGCAGAAGCGTTTCTCACATGTATCAGTGCTTCCTCAGGGGTACTTAGTCAATCGGAACTGACCGTCTTAAAAACAGAAGTCATTAATCCAAGAATGTATCTAATTGGTTAATGAGTAGCACATTGGTAAACTGAAACACCTTCATTATTCTCTCAACCCAATTTTGAGCCATTCACAAAAAAGAGGAACTCTTTAGTTAATCAATAATAAGAGCCTAGTAAAAACCAGCAAGTTAAAATTACAAGCATATATAATATTGATACATAAGGGAAAAAAACATATGTCAAACTTAGATGATTATTGTCTCCGTTACTTCATTTAAGCCTCTGATGTTATTGGTTCTCAATTTATACATTCAGAAGACATCTTTACGCTGTAGTGGTTTGAAACCTATTCTGACAGGACTTGGGGATTTATTCTATGGGTATGCGACAGAAATCATAAGAAAATCTCCTCCATGAGTACATCGTAGAGCCTGCACGATGCAACCATTTCATGACTCCTCAACAGGCGCCTACACTCGAGGGCTATCCAATTGGGACTAATGTACCCCAACCCCCCTTTACATAAACCCCTCCCCCTACATCCTGCTTCCCAAAAAGAACACTGAAACATGGCTGATAATTTGCCACACGCCTATTTTATTAACAACAACACAGCACCAAACAGAATACCCCAAGTACAAAAGTGGGTACCGCGAAGTCAAACCCTCAAATAACCATTTCCCATCCATAACCACACTTAGAGCTGAGAGTGTACTTGAGACTATGTATTTTCAACAAACCATGGTCTGGCGAAACTCTCTCCTCTCACTTTTAAACCTCCTCACCCATTGCGCCCCCCAGTCCGGTCAACCCACCGTCTCAAGGGCACCACAAGCCACCTCAGGCAGGCTACACAACCAGTCTCTGTCCGCTTTCCAAGGACTCCCGCCCTGTGAGGAGCCCGCCCCTCGGACCAACCTGGTCCTGAATTCACCAACCGGGAGCCACGCGACAGCCTGATCCCACCACTAATTTTGCATCACCGTATCACTAGGACCACCAAAACCTGCCAAGCCAGCTACGGCCCTGTTGACTCCTTACGAGCGTAGTCTACCCCACTCCTCAACCCCCTACAGTCTTACTCTCGATTCATCACCGAAGAGCACCTATAGCCACAGATCAACTCCGATGGCGGTACATGTGCATATACACACAATCTCCGTCCAAACTCCTCCTCGAATTCACGGCTCCGAAATCTCTATGACGCTACACAAACCCCCCATTCCTAGACACAAACGACGCCACTCCCTATTACACCTTATTCTAGCTCATTTTAAGGCTCACCGGGATGGACTCCGCTGCCTCCACGCCAACCTGGCACAATATCCGACAAAAACCGTCTTTATCCTCGGATTTAACGACCATGGAAAACGTATCATATCAATGCCGATATCCCTGATTAACTCCCAAAAGGACGGCATCCCCAATTCTTGCCCCCCAATGTGAACACGGACCACTAGTTCGGGCGGGATCCGGCGCCTCTACCCAGCCACGAGAACCTGAAAGTGATCCTCGACAGCATTTGACTCCAGACCATCTCCACCACGTTTCCCATCCACCGTATACGATGCACCTCTAGGCCTGAGGCTATACCGACAGCTCTGACGCGACACCACTGCGCCCTCGAAGTGCCGCTCTCGGCCCCAATTGCACGAACGTGTGACCGTAAATCCTCACCAGGAAACGCCCCTGAAATGACAGATTAATACAAAACAGCAACATATTTCAGAAATGGGAGCACTTTTGCCCCAACCCCCTGCCGCACTGTTTTTAAGATTTTCTTTTTATTGTGTGCTTCAACTTTGCACACTTCCTCCACCCCTTATTCCCCTCCTACAACTGTGCCAATGAGGGACGGGACATGTATAAGACACCGGTAGCGGATCGGACCCCATCGTCCAATTTGGCGCACTGCACCGCATCCACCCCCCACCTCGCCTCCTCCGTGGCGCCCTATCCCTAAAACAGTGTTGGGCGCGAACTCCACGCTTCGCATCCAACCCCATCCCGTCAACCCAACAACGTCCGACAAACAATGCTGTCAGAATTGGAGTTGGATACCGTGACATAGAAGCTACCATCTTGTGTGAACCATCAGTGGGCCGGGAGCCTCCCCACGCAAGCCTAATGAACTTAACAAACAACATTGTACTGGCACATGAGCCGCCCCTGCCATCTACCTCGCTCCAGCGCAAGAAGCTTCCCCTGATCCCATCTGATCACTATTTTTTTATATGATCCCTCCCGATCTTGACTTTGAAGTCCCCCGGGCGCAATTCTACATCTCTCTAAACATAAACACACCCTGGCGCACCTTCCTAGACTTGGACAGACCCAGTTCCCCAAATCCAAGGGCCCCAAAAAGGCCAATGAAAAAGCGAAGACGACAAAAGGTAACCTCGACACAGCTAGAAGAACAAATACCTGACAGCTTCTGCCCTAGTTTTTTCTAAAAGCTTGAAATAGCCCCACGGGCGACACCGCCTATCTGCCCGTGGCTGCCCCCCTTTCTGTAACCTCTCAAAGCCTGTGTACTAAGAATGATGTTTGTGACATCCCTAAGGAAGTCCCGAACCTTAAAACCGAAAAGCCAAGGCGACATGTGAATCGTCGGACTACCTTTGGAAACCGTACCACAAAAACACCCTTCATTACCTCATGCCCGATCAGCTAAACACACGCCGCCGCCATGTCCTCGTGTGATAAAGAGGACCCACTACCTTCTAAACCACTCGCTCCCACAGCGCCCAAGATGCCGTGCTAGTCCATCCCACGTTCCTTTTGCTACGAAGCTCGCGACAGCTCCGTTTGCCGTTAATCAAGATCCATGTCCATCAATTCCCTCCGGTAAGGCAACTCAATCCCACTCGGCCGCCCCACGGGGAGGAGCCAGTTCCCCCGATAGCGATACACACTGACTAAAATACAGTGAGATAAAGCACGCGCTAGGCTCATTCTAATCCCGCGAACTCATGTGTCGCCACAATCCACATATTGAGCGTCAAACACCTTCAACACCAAATGCGCAATAAAAACAATACCGGAGGAAGAAAGAGGCCGATAACCATCTAATCGCCTGAAACACACTCATATTACTCAAATGAACCGGATCCTTCTGTTCCTAAATTGTTTCGCCCCAGATTTCACCGCCCCCCCCCCAGTACTATCGGGAAATAATTCCAACATGCCAAGTTCCTAACCATCCCACGCGTTTCACCCAGGAGCCTGGCCCACCGCCCTGCGCACCATTCCTCCCCCCGTGTCAGTAAGCCTCAAACTCCAACACAACCCGCTGCTATCTCATGAAGACTTCCAATCTGCATTAGAAACCGCCCTATTCCAATATAATAGGATCTCCATTAACCGTTCAAAAAGGAATGCCACAACCTCATATTCTCTGCTTCTCAATACACACCCCCCGCACCCAAGATAAATCTATAGATGCGGGCCTCGAACCCCTGCTGTTGCTCCTGCCATCGCCTAAAAATTAGACGATGAAAATACCCTCCCCATGGGCATGATGGCGGCAGGCAAAATTCAGCTTTGCCCAAGAAGTGATTGCAGATCCCTCAGTGTCACTTATCCTGCTCCCCCAAAATTTTTCCTATCTCCGCGCCGCGTACACTCCAGCTTGTCCTCCTGGCAAGCTGCATTCTAACATGAGCAACTGATCATCCTAATGCCCTGTAAAGATGTAATAACCGTGGTTGTCCCCTCTTCTGTCAGGGCCAAAGGAACCCCGATAATGACCATCATCATATCAATGATGCAAACAGCGACGCCGCAATACCTCAGAGTCCGCTGGTCCAATTGCAGAGAAAGTCATCCAGATAGTGGATGACTTAAGTCACACCGGAGAACGCCCGTACCACCCCTTCAAGGAAATAGCTAAAAGCTTCAAAAAAAAGTCATGATATCGAGCATACCCATCTGTCACAAGCCCACCGATCCACAAAAAAAGCCCCCTCCCAAAAACAAACCCAAAAGACGCGCTACAGTCTCACTGGATGTACTGGCAACAGCCGAAAGGCGGATTCGATAATCCCGTCTATGTTGGCCATAGAAGAGGCCCACAGCCCATCACTCCTCCTGACCCAGCGCAAGCTGCGTCGAACGATATGTTAGTAGACCACCTAGAAGCAAATTCATTGAATCTGCTGCCGTCATTGACCGACTAAACCTCTTGGGGAATGAAAAATGATGACTCAGCCCTAAACTTTTAGGCCTCCTTTTTTAGTACGCTACCCCACATGGAGTAAAACCACCAAACAGGAACTTTGTCAGGGTCCGAACGGGACCTGCCATCCTGCCCAGACGCGACTTCTTCAGCCCAATTTATCAGTCACCACCCCAGGTGTAAACCGTTCGCCGACCGCAGTTCCTTCGTTGAGAAATGAGAGGAACTTCAATGATCGCTGGCAGCGCGTATCATTATCAAAACCCCCACTAACAACCCTCTTGTAATATCTTCCCACCGCCGACTTATGCGGGTAGTACCTACTCTAGGTACGGACTCACGATCAGCGTGGATGTTACACACGCGTCGCTCCCTCCAAGAAGCACTAGCTCCTTTCCCTTCTACCCTTTCGGCAATGCATCGCTGACGCCACCATGGGTCATGCGCATCTGCATACTGATAGCCAGACACATTCTTATGAAGCGGCATGCCTGTCCCGAAAACGACCCTGGTGTTCGTTAAATTTGCCAGCAGATACCCGCCTTAATCCCCCCAGGAACCGCCTGCCAAATGACCCGGTACAACCCACCCTGCTGCCCGTAGCTACCAGGTCCTCCCTGAAAGGGCTGACCATAACGCGTAGGAGCCATAACTCGCAAACCACAATCCGATGTCCTTATGATCCCATCGGATTGAAGTCGACTGCTTTCCGCTGACGAAATTTTTCGTCAGACCGGAGCCATGCCTGTCCCCCATAAACAACTCTGCCCTCCCCTATGGAGTCCAAAAATATAGCAAAATAATGCTGAAACATTGCTTCCGGGGATTTTTGTCTCCAAATGACTGGCTTGCCAAAATTGCAAACGCCAGCAGCCAGTCTTTGTGAAAGGTCCTGCGGAATATAAATCGCCACCATTCGATTTTTCTTCTTCCTCTTTTTACTTTCATCGCGTTTTTTCCCTTTGCAAATTTAAATTTCTCGAGAGGGAGGAGGAAAAGATCTCACTACTCGTCTTGCCATATCTTCTCCTTAACCTCCTTCTTCAAATGTGCACCTAACGGACCCTCAAAACCTACTAGACCTCCCCCTTTAGCCTTATCATCTACAGCGGAACCCTATCCAGTGGGAGTCCTGCTCGGTTCTTGTACACACAGCGCGAAACAGTTCACCCCCTTTTCTCCCTGTCCACCACCCATTCCCAGCTCCTCCTGCACTCCTGCACCCATCGGTGAAGGAAGAGTCCTCCCGAAGATGCGACCTTTCCATTTATACTGTCCGCGTGTCGAACCCCAAGCCGACACCGGGAGACAACCCCAGCGGTCCACTCGGACCCCTGAAACCGAAACCAATAGATTCCCTTCATAACTCCCTGCCATTCTTGCCAGTCGGAAACCCCCAACCGTCAGGAGCTAATTCTCCGCCGATACCCCTTCAACGAACACTCCCGACGGAGTACTGAGCATACATCCACATAGAAGACGACTCACCAGTGCTGCACGGGAGCTGTGTTCCCGCCAGCCACGCTGCCCGTCCCTGAAGACGTCACCCCTTCTCTCGGTCACCGCTGATCTGCCACTTAACGCATTCCAACTCTCAGAAGGGATGGACGGAGGCATCCGGCACAAGATGGACCTCCTACCCGAGAAGCCGCTCACCCAGTTTCCTTCCGACTGGGTAGATAGCCCCCAATATCTGACCCCCATACTAGCGATATCCAGGATCTATCCCTCCCAGACCATGCCCGGAACACACACCATCTATTCAGCGCCATCGACTGCAGCCGACTATAACATGCGTCCAGATCTGCAGACTCATTCTGCTACCCACGTCCCGACGACGAATCCCCTGCGGGCCCCCCCGACCGGCTCGTTCGCCAGAGGGCCCCGCCGCTGGTTCCCAGCTGTATCGTCGACAGAAGCCACAGCCGACACCCACCCCCGAATTGAGTGCGGCACGACCCCTGCGCTCTCTGCTTATGTCCAGCGGGCCTGCCTGACGCGGATTCCTCCCAGGCCCGTACCTGCTCGAGACCGACACCCAGCACGAGTCGGGGCCACCGAGAACGTGGGTGCTCCTGAGCGACCGGCGTTGCGCGAACCCTGGATGGGTTAACTCAAGGCTAAAGCGCTCGCGTAGGGCGGTCCCGAGCCGCCTGTAGACAGCCCCCGGCCAGAGCCCTACACTACAGAAAGCTAGAGGCCTCCACAGCAAAACTCCGTGCGGGATGTCCAGCACTTACCCCCCCAGTGCGCCCGTACCTGCGCCTGAAGCACTGCTAGGGACCGACGTTCTTCCTGCTAGCTTCTCTAAACACACAAGCAGCTCCAGCACTCTTCACAAGCTGCCAGGTCAGACTATGCTTGACTCGTATGCAACGCCAAGTGACCGTTTGTGGTACAGTTTAATCACAATGGCCTCGCCACAACGATGCTGCCAAAAAGCTGCTGGGCGCGGTGATGCGGCCTTATAGTATCCGGACCGCCATCACACATAGCATTCAGACCTCGCTTAGACTCCGCCCCCCTTTGACCCCCTCGCGCCACGGCCGGCGCGCCAGGGCATGTGGACAGCCTATCCCACACAGGCTAGGCCGCTCCCACGTCCGTCCCTAACCGGCCTATCTGCTGTGTCAAGGGCATTCTGGTTCTATCTATAAACCGATGTAATTGGCAACCCAACAGCTAACATTGGATGAGTGTACAACACCCTACATACACAGACATAGTACATCTAACAGATTTTTTGCGATGAAATACATTTTCTTTTGTGGTATTCAGAACGAAACCTCGAGGTTTCTACCATACTGTGACAACAAAAGCATCCTGTATCTGCCAACGACGGTAAAGCTGCCTTTTCTTTTTTATTATACCACAAATGTCATTCTCATTTTTGATATCATAGCAGAGATTTTTTATTTTACTCGCTAGGAGTGCAATTAACTTTTCAACATTTGAGAGGCTCTTCTTGCGCAAGGATGACGTTGGGCCATCTCTGGTGATAATAGAACTTAGATAAGGGTCCACTCCCGCCATAAACACACACAAATAAACAACAACGGCCAATGTTGCAATATAGATTTTTAATTGTTAATATGGGCACATTGTACTTGGTTTAAGCAGAGTAACATTTTTGGAAATTTTTTAACCCTGGATTCCCTTTAAGGTTTTCACCTTTACAGAGCATTCTTGTTGTGTTTTAAATATGTACGTATTTTAGCTATCGCAGCGTCTAGTAGCTACCATTGGATAATTACTTTTCTTGTAACCTTGTTATCAAAATGGCAGCTTGTCTACACTTCATATATCAATTCTTCTGCAACAATTTTTTCGCTATTCTTTTACATTGTGACAATACAGGGACTAGCTTTTGAGCCAAGCTTATAACATTGACACCCATTTTAAAAATCTATAAAGCTATTGGTGTCAACAGTCTTGAAATAGGTCTCTGTAATAAAGTTGTTAGTTCCCTTAGTTATCTTAAGGTCCAAAAATTCTATACTTTTTGAATTGACATGAGACACAAAGGAAACCCCAATCGTTTGTTCATTCAAATGATGTACAAATTTTTTCAATTTCCACTTCAGGGCCCTTCCAAATTATAAACAAAATCGTCCCTATATATCTTTTATAGACCAAAATGTTCTCATAAATGAACTAGAATAAATGTGTCCCTCCTCAAAACTTGGAGGGGCTCATAAAGCAGCATTGTAAGTACAGCGGGGGTCAACTTCGGTCCCCCATCGCGTCAGCACGCTTCTACTGTTGCCTAATCAATAAACATCTCCCATATTAAAATAATTTGTTCTCAATTAATGAACCAAGCGCCTGGTTTAATAAAAAAAACGTTTATGGATGTGCTCAGACATCGTGCGAGTTCTTTCTGCTGTATAAAATGAAGAACCATACAGCCGGGCTAAATGAAGTAACGGATCACTAATAATTCATATATATGTTTATAGACATATGTAATTTTACACTTCCATCTATCTATCTATATTATATATGCTTGTATAAATCTAACCTTGCCTGTTTTTCTTATCACTCTTCAGGCTCTTATTATTGATTAACTACAATGAGTTATCCTCTATTATCATTTTATGAATATATCTCAATCAATGGTGATACACTGAATAATGAAGGTGTTTCAGTTTACAATGTGCTCACCTCATTAACCAATTAGACCATTCTTGATTAATGACTTCTGTTTTTAAGACGGTCAGTTCAGATTGACTAAGTACCCCTGAGGAAGCACTGATACATGTCGAACAAGCGCTCTTGCGGTCGGGTTTCTATCATTTTTTATATATTTTTATATATTTTCATTAACACTAAACTATATATGCCTATGAAGTGAGACGCGCAACTCATTTTTATCTTGCGTAGAAGATTCAAAACTTTTTTTAGATTTTTTTACTTCTTGAAATCTTTTTCTACTAGCACTGAGCGCGAGGTTACAATAATTCTTCCCACTCCGTTTTTTTCATTGTTTGCCTTTGTGATTAACCTGATTTTAACGAGTCTATGACTCTCGAAGGGAATACACTGCTTCCTGTGCCGAACCATGAGACAGCTACCACTCTCTTTCTGTTGCTTATATGTCCCTGCAATATTGAGGAGTTGTGCCTCCCTTGCACAAAGCTTCCTCAGGTACAGTTAGCTTCTACTGTGCTTCTCTCTTACAAAAAATCTCTTCTTACCTTACCCCACGCTTCACTATTGCGCTCACAATATAAAACCGTCTATGTTTTTTCTTATCTTGTTATGCACTATATATACATAATATATATACACAGCACATCACAATACCAGTGGCAAACCAAACTGCTAAAAGGGCTAATACAATACATGGATATCATCCCTAAAGGACACCATTTATGCTACCAATCATACATGAAAAAAACGATGAGAATCTAGTTCACACAGGTCGTTTTGATCAAAAAATGCTTATGTCCTATGACCCTTGGGTCTTATAACGTGAATCCTCAAGTCGTTGCCACTAGGTATTGGAATTCCATGTATATATATATATATTAATATATAAACTATATATAATATAATATACCATCTATAATAGTATTATTATCGCAGTGAAACCCAGTGGCACCCAGGTAACATTGTGTTTCAGAATCTGTTTTTTTGTGGTGTGCAGAACTAACGTTGTATTTGGCACATATTGCTTTTTTATGATTAACACAGGAGGAATGGATCCTCCATATTTGGTTCTCTTGCACCCCGCCCACCGGTCCACACTTTGTTATATCGTGCAGTATGCGTGCAAGGTTGGTGCCTTTTTTTTTTTTCTCTCTGGATTTATGGAAGCCGGTTTGGCCCAATTTGAGAAGTCTGAATTTGGCTCTAGTGAGAGGTAATGGATAGAGTAGGACCACCCGCCTTGAGATCCCGTTGTAAGCCGGGGGTGGCATAAGCATTTTTTGATCAAAACGTGTGAACTAAGAATCTCTATGTTTTTTTCATGTATTATAGAAGCTGTAAAATGGCCCACAGCCTGAACAGGAGGTGGGAGCCTGAAGCTGGCTGTCATGAGCAGGCTCTGTAGAACAGTATAGTGAGAACTCCCCTTTAAGTGTTATATAGAGTCCTTTCAAGTCAGTGAGTTGTGTATTTCAGGACAAGACAAAACAGTTCCTCTAGAGCCATAGACTGTGGGCGTCATTAATACAAAACATCTAGTAAAACTGTCTGTGTTGCCCAAAGCAACCAATCAGAGGCCATCATTCATTTCTTATACTGCTCTGGAGAAATGAAAACTTAGTGCTGATTGGTTGCTAAAGAAACAAGGACAGTCTTACCGCTAAACACTTTATCATAAACATGGCCTACTGCTTGTAACTTCTTTTTTCTTTAACTGTATTTTTATTTGGTTTATCAAACATTTTCCATAAAGTTTTAACATTTACAATTATATCCAATTTTTATCATTACATAGGTACAATTGTTTCAAGAAATGTTGTTATACTAGTACCGTTGTTTCCAAGATTTGTCATTACATAGGTACAGTTGTTTCAAATATTTATCATATCAAAGATATAAAATACGTATTATCATGCTATACTGTGTATCAAATAATTCTCATGAACTATTACTCAGTAACTTTCCATTATGGATGAGAGTACAACAGTTTTTAGAGCTAAACAATTCTTAACATACAAAACATAAGACACGACACGGGAGGGGAGGGGGCAGCTTTTAACTTCATATCCATCCTCTCTAGTATCAACCAGTTTATGGTACTTTTTGGGCCTATTGTGTATTACTCCTCAATCTAAATTATTGCTGAGGATATAACAGTCCCACAATCTCCAAATAGCCTCAAACCTGTCTACTGCATTTTCCAATGTTGCTGTGAGATGTTTTCCATAATTTCTTACGTGTTTTATTCTATTTATTAAGTCATTTAAGTTCGGGGCATAGATTGCCTTCCAATTACTGGAGAAATTTGGCATCTTGCAGCTGTTAAAATATAAATTATTATCTCCTATTCTTTTTGCCCACTGGTTTCAGAGATAACATGAACAAACAGTTTAAGGGATCGTTAGGACCTTCAAGTCCGTAATTTCCTTGGTTAGGTCTCTTGCATCTCCAAAAGGATCGAATCATGGGGGATG